>JAYMFT010000040.1:1302724-1315333 GCA_038088735.1 Panulirus argus | reverse complement strand
TATATATATATATATATATATATATATATATATATATATGCATAAATGGGAACATAAAAGCATGCCTGTTTATCAGATACAATATGAAAATGATATATTGATGAAGATAATTTGGTAATAATCGACATAATGAACATTTTCAGAAATTAGATTGCAGTACACCAGCGCCTCCTTATCACCTTGCATTATCAGTTGGAAAAGAACTTAGCTGTGACTGAGTATTAACCAAGGAAAACACAGCTGAGGAGAATTTGGAGTCGGGGGCCGCTTGTACCATGGGGGGTTGGCCGCACCATGGTAGCTGCGGGCGATCTTGGTGCACGGTTGCTGGCCAAGCCACTCGTCCAGTCAGGCTGGGTACAGCTGCACGAGTGTATGTTCATTTTTTCCTCAGAATGTGTATTATCAAGGAGTTGAGCGATGAACAGAGGGACGATGGACTTGAGACAGAAACGACAGGCCAAGAGTCGGAACACGATACAGCAGAGTCCGGGGGCGGAGTGACTGAAGACACGGAAGTTGCTGTGCGAGGGACAGACGAGAGGCGTGACTCGAGAGATGATGTAGGAATCGGAAGGATCTCACGAGAGAGCATGGAGGCAGCACGGGAGACAAAAGGACTATATCGAAGGAGGAGGTGGAGGAGGAAGAGGGGGAGGAGGAGGGAGTTGGGCCACTGGGTGGCGGGGCGGCGGTACACACAGCCCGGGGTTCAGTGTCACCGCTACACTGACTCTGCAAACTCTTCGAGTCCCCTGGAAATTTCACCTTTGAATTTTCGATGACCAAGTTTTAGTTTTACATAGACGACTGCACATTTAATCTTAAGTTTTTAACCAGACTGGAATTGCCTGTTTTACTCAAGGGTTTTCGAAAGTTGAAATTGTTAGGGATAAAGTTTGACTCCTGCAACGGCAGTATTGGATTAACAAGTTTGGGGAACTCGATGGCTTTCGGAACCTCCTGAAAATATTTGTTACACTTGAACAAACTTTTTTTTCTTTCGGTAAACTCCTTTAATTTTCGTTTTTTCTTCTACTTCTTCTGTTAGGGTGACTGGGCACAAAGTCTGAGGAAGAACAAAACTTTAGACTGGCCAGAAGTTATTCCTGTGTTATTTTACATGTTCGTGCGGAGTGCCACACCAGAAAGAAACGATTGCTATTTTTACCTCTAGTGGCGTTGCTACAACCTCAGGAGGAGCACCACTCCTGTCGTCGCCCCAGCCGACGCCACCTCCACCACTGACCAGAGCACCACGACCAGCACCACAACACCTCTTTAACACCACCCTTGCCACCACCACAGCCACTGACACCTTGCTGTGACCACCACCACCACCACCAACGCCAACATGAACAACAGCGACAGCAGGACCTCATCCCTGCATTGAATGCCATTAATGTCACGTCACTATCACCATACATATGTGCTGTCACCATATTCACCATCCGAACCAGCATCAGCGCACAAATACCTCAACAAAAGACTTCGGCGGTCATGACCAGGACGATAGGCTCTCAGTACCACCACTGCGAACCACTCATCACCATCGCTACTATCACTCATCTTTTATTTCTACTACTACTACTAGCGTTAACACGTCACCATCACTAGTACCGCCATCATCACTATCGTGCGACCAGTGCCATTACCATCCCGACCTTCATTGTCACGAACAGCACCACCACTACCATCATCACCTTCGTCAGCACACCACAACCACCATTACTAGCACGACAAACAACACCACCACCACCACCACAATCGACACACAACTAACAAAGCCTCTTCCACCACCACCACCATCAGCACCTCCGTCACCACCGTCCCTATCACAACATCAGTACCATCACCAGTAACGAATAACCACAGGCCCACCAACACCGCCACCGTGGATCACACACAACCCGTGGCACCACCACCAACGAAAAGACCAAGAGGCTTGCCTGTGCGACCACAACGAACCACGAGAAATCCTCCTCCAACACCACTACCGCAGGCAGTCATTCTAGGTGCGAACATAAACGCAGACCAGATGATACCTGTGGGATGACGTTGTGGTGTTGTAGTTTGACTTCCCTTTTGCACACGATTTAGTTTGCAGTTGTTCTCAGTCTTACACGTTCTTTGACATGTTGCTCGTGATGTCATAGAAAACGCCATGAGAGCACCTATGAATCATGGAGAAATAAGTGGATGAGCGAGTCCACTATCAAGTGGGCACAGCCTCCATCCACCCGCGGCAGCATCATCTCAGCAACCTACCATTTACATCTTGTCAAACAAGAGCTCTGGTGCAACTTGTGTAATTGCTTTGCAAAGACGCTACGTAAAGAAGGGCAATGCGCAGAGAGAAAAATAGTTATTTCATTCATTTTTTTTAGATCTCAGGTTTTTATGCTTGCCTCACTGTTAGTTCAGTGTGAAGAGCACGGCGCCCACACTCCGTTATTACAGGAAACTGTTGAAGTGCCCAGAACCACATATAACACGCCACAGAAAAGAAACATAGGATAGATCTCTTCCCTGACACGGAACATGGCTTTAAACCAGCCATTGAAGAGGTACACGTCTTAAAGCCAGTCACTGGGTTGAAGTGAGACTTAAAACTAGACAGGGAGTAATGTGGCTCAGTGTTAGCCAATAGGAGAAACACGGTTTAAAGCCAGTCACTGGGGAGAAACTTGGCTTAAAGATAGACACGAAGGAGGAACTCGGCGAGCTGCAAGGCTAAGCTATAACGAACCTTGAGCCAAAAAATGAAGAGAGGCTCTGTATAGAGCCAACCAGTGACGAGCCCCAAGGCTTAGTTAACGACTATCGAGCAAACCGGTTTGAAGCTATTCATGATCGGGCAACACGCCTTAGAGCTGAGGACTAACAAGCTAAGGGGTTCTGAAAGGCATCCACTGACAAGCTGCACGACTCAGAGCCAACCATTAACTGGTATCAAGACGTAGAGCAAACCGATCACTGACAAGCAAAACGGATAAACTTGTTACTATAGATCTTTAACAAGCTTCAAGGCTTATAGCTAACCGCTTCCGAGTGACGAGGTTTCGAGCCAGCGACTGACGAACGACGCACGCCAAAGCCAACCTGCAGCTGGCAGTGCTGCTCGAAATCAACCAATAAGACGCAGTATGACTGACAGCCAACCACTGGCGAGCAACTCGACGTTCAACCAGCTACTGCCAAGCAAGACATCTCACAGCCATCCACGGAGAGCAACACAACTCAAGGTTCAGCCACTGATTACGGCTGACCACCGATGAACGACACCTTACAATGAACTGGTAACAAGTATCATGTCTTGCAACCAGCTACTGACCAACAACTCGTCTTACGGCGAACCGTGAGCGAGCAACAAACGCATCTTACAGCCAACCATGGACGACAACGTCTTACAGCTGACGCGACACAAAGAGCGTCTTTCAGCGACACTTTTCATGATCATACGACTAAGAAATAACTCGTCTTAATGCCAACCAAGCGACATGTTTTATAAATAACCAATTTAGAGTGATACAATCTTCCAGACAATCGATAACGAAATACATGTCTTACAGCAAACCATATACGAGCTCGATGTCTTACAGCCTTCCACGGATGAGCGATACGTCTCTTACTGACAGGTAACTCAGAGCCAGTTATGGAAGAGTAAGACGTCAGACAGCTAAATATGGACGAACAAAATGCCCTCTAGCCAACCACTGACGACCACCTTACCTACTGTCATGGATGAGTAACACGTCTTACAACCTACCTCGGGCCGGCAACATATACTTAGAACGACCTCTAACGACGAGTCCTTCCTTAGAGCCAGCCGTGGATGAGCAACCCGTCTTACAGCCAGCCTGGACGAGCGAGAACCACATTATCCGAAAGTCAGTCTTTAACGAGAAACAACTCGTGCCAGTCACTTGCGGGTAATTGATTTGACAGCCAACTATGAGCGAGCAACACATCGTCATCCGCAGACGAGCAATATGTTTCACATCCAATCACTGACGCGGAGCACGCCTTAAACCAATCACTGACGAGTAATTCGCTTTACAGCCAACCATAGACGAGCAATACATCTTACAGCCAAATATGGACGAACAACATGTGTTGTCTTACAGCCAATCATGGAAGAACAAATCATCTTACAGCCAACCACAGAAGAAGAAAACATCTTCCAATTAACGACAGGCGAGCAGTATATCTTCCAGCCAGCCACATATGAGCAACACATCTCGTAGCCAACTACCGACAAACAACAATTCTTGAAGTAGAACAGTTGACGAACAACACGTTTCATAGCAAGCCACTGACAAGGAACAGGTTTTAGAACCTGCCACTGACGAACAACGAGTCTTACAGCCAATTAGTGACAGGAACTACGATTCACAGTCATCAATAGAACAGTTGTCAGACATTGTCTGTCTTCAGACAAAGTTTACCGGAGCGGTAGGAGAAGGCACTCGTAAGAGTCCCGCACGTGCCTTAATCAATAACACTTATGGATCTTAGCTGCACATTGATTCTCCCCTCACAACAAAACACTCAGCAGGCGACCCTTACAGCACTATTCACTGTACCATCTGGGGATGAAACAATGACCATGTCAGTGAATATTAATCTTTTGCATTACGTTGTGATTAAAATTTAGTCTTTCCCATAACCCTCCTTCCCTCCGAAGCGCCCCCGTCATACCTCCTTCCATTTATTCTCCCTCCCCCTCTGTCTTTCCCTTCGCGCTCCCCCCCCCCTGCTCCCCACCCCCTCCTCTGCTCTGAGCGTGTTTATTTAACCCGCCATTGAGTGTGATCAGCGTGACTTATCAAACATTCATAGCCTGAGGCTCGCATTCTGCCACCGCCAACTCTCAATATCGATTCCTTGCCCGCGCAGGTTCACGCCGGGGAAACTGAAGAAGGGACAGCCAGGCACTGACGGAACGTTGGCCAAAAGCACCGAAGAAGTGTCAGCCAGGGTCTGACGAGGGGGCTGCAACAGACAGGTGGAAGAGCAACTAGAGCCAGCCTTGATGGATAGGTAGCCAAAAGCAGGGAGCAACAGGCAGCTGAAGATCGACGAAAGAGCGTGTACAGGGAGGGGTATCCTGAGGAAGAGGCAGCTAGAAATACTGACGGAGGGGAAGCCAGAGTTACTGAGGGAAGGGCAGCCAGAATAGTTGGGCAGGCAAAGGTATTGGGGAACGGATGGCGAGATGCCCTGAGATAAAGGTTCTGTAGGACAGGCAGCCGACGGAAGTAAGAAGATCAGGGAGAGGTGCTGAATGAGTGAGAGCCAAAGGTTCCTGGTGGTTGGCGACCAGAGGTACTTAGGCAGGGGCTACCAAAGGCACTAAAGGATAGGCAGCCAGAAGTTGGAAAGTGGGGTGGGAGGAGCAGAAAAGGTGCTCAGGGATGGGTAGCCAAAGGTAATAAAGCAGAGGCAATTAGAAGTAATAAAGGAGAAACAACCAGAGGCATTGAAATACTAAAGGAGGGGCAGGTAAAGGCAAGGGAAGGGTAGGAAGAGGTAAAAAGGGAGGACTAGCACGGGGAAGTGTGTGTGTGTGGGGGGGGAGGGGTGAAGGGGCGCCAAGGGTACTAGGCAAGGGGCAGCCAGAGATACGGGGGTGGGGGAGAAGTTGGAGACTGAGGGCGGGTAAGCCAGAGATTGACAGCAGACCAACCAAAGATACTGCGGCAAGAAGAGACAAGGTACTGAGTGACTGACAGCCATAGATTCTGAGGACTGGCAGCTTGTGGCATTGAGGGACTGACAGCCAGAGGTACTGAGGAAGGGATGGTCAGAGGTATAGGGGGAAGACGGATGCTGAGAGACAGGACAGGAAAACATATGACTCCTCCCGACTCAACGCTTTTATCATTTCGTTTCCATCTTGACTGAATGAATCAACGAAAATTCATGCATTTATACAACTCCAGGCTTGCACCATACCTCGAAATATCTCCACTTCCCACATACTGAAATATCACCAAAAAGTTCTACATATTCCAGTGATATAATTAAGTAGATTGAAGAAACATCTATTTGTAGATACACTAAATATATCTACAAACGCTACTGAAACCTTCTACAACAGAAACTGTAACTTTTATAGAAGCCAGAGGAAATCACTTCAGCGAAAGAATTCTCTCTCTGGCTGTGCCACAGAAACATTACGAAGTATAAAAGAGTTAGTCATTGGGTATAATCCATGAGGCTTTCTGATGCAAGCCTTCTCAGCTGAGAGGACTATATGGATCATGATCAGTCTCCTGTAGCATAGTTATTGCTGTGTTCCTCCTGAAACAGTGACCCTCAATTCAAATGTGGTGGTTACATGAAAGTAGTTTGACCAACAGGTAAACCCAAAGCCAAAATAAATAGATTTTTCATATTCAGAAATACAGTTCCCAATCCACCACTGAAGAACAGTCTATCCGGCGATATAATCTATCACTGAACAGTAGTATATTCATTGATATGATCCATCACTGAACAATAGTATACTCAGTGATACAACCCATGACTGAACACTAGTATAGCAGCGATATGATCCATCGTTGAACAATAGTGTACCCAGTGATATACTCCATTACGGAACGATAGTATACCCAGTGATATGATCCATCATTGAACACAAGTATACCCGCCAAACCATCCAGTAACCATGTAGGCGAGGCTGGGCTGCACATGCGCCATTTTGACTCTTGTTTAAGGCGAAAAGATCCCTTGGACTCGTGGAAAATGGTTGTTTCGTTAACTTTCATGCCACTGAGCAACTCCAGCGGTCTCTGAGGTGCTAAAAAACTTGACAAGTCCGGGCAGCCTGGCGGAGGGAGGAGAGAGAGAGAGAGAGAGAGAGAGAGAGAGAGAGAGGGAGAGGATAACAAATTACTTTGTCCTGATCTTGCTGTGTCTCACTGTGAAACTCGGACATCAGGCAGAGAGGTTCATGTAGTAGTTTCCTTACATACACTAATCTTTTTTATCTAACCCTTTTGTCTTCACTCGTCGTAACCCTTTCTTTTGGATTTTCCTTCTTTTTTTACCTCTCAAGAATCCTTAGCCTATTATTTATCTTCTTGTCGATGTAATGCAAGCTGATTGTCGAGCACACTGCACATGTCTTCCTCCGCCCCAGCCCACTCACGTAACGTTCCATAAGGTGAGTGTTGAGCACAAAGCACATGCAGCAGCCCACTGCTGCTGCGTGGTAGAGTGACTTAAACACAAGCAACAGGCCTACGTTCCTCACAGTCTCGCTGACCCCAGTAATCTGTGAGGTGGTAAGGGGATCCCAGGGCCGCCTCATGAGTGAACCACAACGAGATTTTGTTCTAAGACGTTAAATAGGTTTCTACCAGCAGTGCCACCGTGATGTGTATAGGAGCCCACTCCCCCACTACTGTTGTCTCGATTTCGATATTCAACATAATTTTGATCAAAATCCGCGTGCGTTTGAAACGTGCACTCACGTGCACTTGATGAGTTTTTTGCACAGCGTTGACCCATCAGCACGAGCGACTCGCAGGATCCCCTCAGTCGACATGCGGTCGTCAGCCTGGCTCCTGGTGCGCCAGCGGACATCTTCGCTCCAACCCACCCGAGGGTTTACCTCCGATGCGCACTGGGACACATACCTCCTGATACATTCACGAAATCCCTCGTTAAGTAGTTGTTCTGCAAACGCACGTTAATCACCGACTTAGTTTCTGTGCGGATCCTCTTTAGTTCTCGTTCGATAGTTGATCATATAAATAACGTGTGAAATCCATTCTTATATTTCTAGATTTACTGAAAGAATCGTTTTAAAACGTAGCAACACTTCTGAATACCATTTGTCTACCAACGGTGTGATTTATATATATATATATATATATATATATATATGCATATGTATATATATAGGTGTTACTGGACTTCGCCTGCTCTAGGTTACACCGTGAGTGAAAAGTCACCTTGAACGAGGCTACATCACTGGGAGCACATTCCCATGAATGTACTCGTTACTCCAATGGAGTTTATATTTGCCAGCTATCAGAAGTAACGCGGCCTTGGGCTGCAGGAACCTTTAGAAGGGTCCTTGGTAACACCGGGTCTTTTTCATAGAAATTGGTACAGAAATCATTATAAATACATAGCAAATAATCGAGATTTCGCTTGACACCTTTTTACCTTAACAAGGTGTCACGTTCAAAGATCCTCCTGTGATCTCTTGAGTAAGTTTATTACAGGTGCCGGATAAACTTTCATAATAGAAGAAAATGCAGGAATGAATAATGGAAGAAGACAATCGTGGGGAGCTAAAAGAAAGTTGGTGTGAAGGGTATATGAGAGGGGAAGGACGAAGAGAGAAGAATGGGAGGTAGGGGGAGGGGAGTTGCGAATGGGAGGAACGGAAAGGGACGGGAAGGATATGGCATAGGGGGCAGGGGGGTTATGTGTGTGAGAAGGAAGGAACAAACACATGGAGATGAGTAATTGGAAAAAGGACAAAGAGATGAGGGTAAGCAGAGTGGTGGGGAGGAAGGAGGAGGGAGTGGTTGGGGGGGGCGGCGGCAAGTAGTTTAGAGAAATGGGGAACAGGACTAGGGGAGGAAAGGAGAGCAATGGAAGAGAAGGGGAGGGATGGGGGAAGGGAAGAGGAGTAGGAGTGAGGAAGATGGAAAGGAAGGAGAAAAGAACAATGGGAAAGAGAGACAGAAATGAAGGGAAGAGGAAGGTAAATGAATTGGGAGGAAGATAGAAGGGTTGGGGAGAAGGGAAGGGGGAGAAGAGCTGAAGGGAAGACAGATGAGTAGGAGAGCAGAAAGTGCCGGGGAGACGGAAGGTGAAGGGGAAGGATGGCCGAAGGTTGGCCAAGAGGGTATGGGGTGGGCATGATGGTATTGGGGTGCAGAGAAAGAGTGAGGCTTGGGGAGGAGAGAAGAGGGGTGGGGAAGAGGGCAGAAGGGTTTAGAGGAGAGGAGAGGAGTGAGGAACGTGGAAGACGGGTTATGACACCCAGAGAACTGCTGAAGCCGGACCATCATGACTCTTGTGTGTGGACAGAGGAACCCCGTCCCACGTACCGTCCTTCAACCTTGGAGCAAGTCTCATCTGGCGCCATGCCGACTCGCGCTCAGGCTAACATGTTCTGGGCTGGAGCGGTGTCGTAGGGAGGGATTAGAGACGTTTAAAACACAAAAGCTGTTTTGGGCCACGAGGGAATCGATGCGTAATGCCACAATTATAATGACGAAACATCACATCAACAACAATGAAAATTTTAGTGCACACTCCAGTGCATTATTAAACATTACATTAAGTTGCTTGGAAGGTTAACTGTTAGCGCATTACCTTTCGTCCTATACTTAATTGGCTCATTTTAAAAGTTAAAAGTTTCTTCGAGCTTAAACGCCCGTCTGTGACTCAACACCCAACAGTGACCGTGTTTTTTCTTTCCTAAACGAAAGATTTGACCCACAGCAGCAGTTGAAGGATTCCGAGAACACCGTAAGGCATAAAAACCGGGGCTTTCTCGCACATTAGTGTAAGACGTACCGTTAAGGACCTAGATGGTAACAGCTTAGCATAATCCGAACTAATAAGAAAAGCTCTGGTGATTACATAGTGGGCGACAGGAAGCCTGAGTGGGGCGGCCACAATTAGGAGGGAGGGTCGACTTGCTCATGTTGACCATTGAGGCGGGTCTTACCACTTCCCTCAATTACTTGTAATCACATTTCACGCCGAGACCTCGTAACGTTGCGCTGGCGGCGGCTAGTCGATACCCGTACTGTTTGTTCTACGTCACCAGCTCGAGTCATGAGCTACTTCTCGCTGTAATTTGAAGGACTTTCAACATGCTTTAGTTAATTACTAGACTTACTGCATTAATAGGAGAGCGACGGACGTCAAAAAAATAAATTGTGTGGGATGGGGGGTGGGGGGGTAATAAATTAGTGTAACTACATGATATTCCACTTCCACCTATTATGCTATACACACACATTTTCGTAGCTAGACTTATGGCGAGACGATGAAATCGAGTATCAATAAGAAAGCAACAGCAGCGAGGGTATGGCATATGTGGGCGATTTACCTGAGCCGTTTACAGCTCTGTAAACTCACTCGAGTTCAAAGATAAGCACAAAAATTTATGACATTAGATACACTCCGCAGACGGTGAATGGTCGGAAAGCATTATGTAATGCGAGATCATGATTTACTGTTGCTACACAGTGTGAATTATTTACAAATAAGTGAGAATGCGTAGCGCACGGAGAGAGGAGCAAACATATTGAACGTTGCGTCAGGCCCGTGTGATAGACGAAGATCCACCACACTCACGGGAACCCCTCCTTCTTACCTATGGTGCACTGGCGACAGCGTCACCAGGCTATGAGCGGCTAATCACACTGGAGTAATCATGTGCCATGAGTCCGTGCGTGGCTGCCAGCTTAAAGCTGTTAGAGTTAAAGGACGGCACGGCATTCCTGCAGGTGCACTTAAGACAGACAACCCTGAGTGTTTAACAAGCAGGCGTAATTGATAATATTACGAGAGTGTTTTGCCATGAATAACTCGGCCATTATACCAGTGAGTCAATACTTCTTTCGTAATGATCCACCATTTTCCACTGTGGCTCGTGTAGCTCTGTTTACCAGCGATTTTCTTGATGTGTACAGCTGGGTAAATTATTGTGGGGCAGTTCCTGGCACTCCGCGGGTTACAGTGAGTTAGGCATCGCCAGAGTAAACATGCCTTGATCATTGATTATAGTGCCACTCCCTTATGCATTACGCTATAGCATTCATTTGCATAGTAAAGTTGAGTTCTGTAATGGGTGGACTGGCCTGTGACAAACAGAGGCGGCAGTAAAACGTTTCTTGGCTTTTGACTAGTGGCACCACTCCCTGTTTCATGGCGGTCGTCTGGATAGTTGCGAACGTTCGTGGGGGCGAATAAATATGCTGGGAAAAATATTTATTCACCACAACTTTTACCCAAGGCGTCAAAATTACGGAAGGAATCCAAGTAATTGAGGGCTAGAGTAATATTTTGTGTGACGCTGGTGCCTGGGAAATGGTTATGAATATGCATGGGAGGGTTTTACCTGCCCGTTGACCACCAAGCAACATTAACATAAAATCTGTAGCCTTACAAGAACGGAGGTTCTCGTATCACTCTGCTGGACATGCTGGCCCCTGCTGCTTCTGTGGTCTGTCTGGTTCTATATGAGTTACGTGCGTGGCTGCTGTCATTTGTGGATGTAATTTTTTTTCATGCACTCAGCGGATTTTTGTTCTCTCATGCGAGTGTGTGAAATTTCATATCAGTCTGAGCACAAAATTCATCTTTGATGCCTATAGTGCGATATAGTGATAGTGAGAATCTTGCAGAAACATATTACGTACACTAGGGGATACCTGATCTCGTCGTAAAAGAACTAATACAAGAGTTTCTGAATATTACACATCGGGAATACTTACTTCAATTGGTATTAGATAGAGATTAATGGACAGATATAGAGAAGGGTTCCTTATCTGAAAGAAAGATGTGTAGTTATACTTAACATTAAAGATATCTTAAAAATCCTTTTTATAAACGGGAATTCAACGAACGAAGTGCAGCGAGCCATATCGGTTGAAAAGGTAAATTAATAAGGGTTTATGAAAAAGAGAAACAGTACAAGCGGGATTAATCTGAGCTTCTCAAGTGTTTGTAGACCAGACGTTTGAAAGTGGAAAGGTTATAAGGAGAAAGATAAACGAATGAAAAGTTTTGTGCGGCTTCTCTGTGCGAGGAACGAGAGAGGTATCGTTAGTGGTCAGTTGTTGTGTGGCTAATCTCCATACAGAACTTCGGGGAAGAGGTTGCCTGTTGCATGTTGCGTGTCCTGGTCTTAGAGATGGAGTGCACGTAAACAGGTCGCAAGCAGTGGCTGAAAATGATAACTGTAGAAATGAGAGAGGGAAGCAACGTCACAATGGACAGAACGGACGGTTGAAGAGAGGTGATAAAAGGAGATCGGATGAGGCAGATGACTTTTTATTTCACTCTGGCCACAAGAGACCAAAAGAGATGGGTAAGAACAGCCTGTACTCCATGCAGGGGTGAACGAGACACCTGCGTATATGAAATATCTGCTCAAATCAAAGAGGAAAATGACTGCGGCACGTATGCAACAACCCAGAGCTTTTGGAAAGCGAAATTGATCATTTTTACTTTGTGTGGTAACGAGGATGGGTTAGTAGATATGAATGATACCTTAGGTTATGTTTTATTTATGTTATTTTAAAGTCAAATTGTAGTGTTAAGAAATTGGATGCTGGAAAGTGCGATTCAGACATGCTGTATGGGTGCGAATAAAAAGAGGAGACATGTTCATCATAAGAAAAAGAACGAATATTGGAGTAAAGAATGGAGGGAGAGTGTGTTGAAGAGTGTAGACTGGAATTGTCGGCGTGAAAGTGAATGATGTCAGCGGAAGATGATTCTTTATGGAGAGAAAAGGGCGTAGGCGATCGGACAGAGCCCTGAGAGAATCATAACGAAATTACATGTTAGAGAACAGAATATATATATATATATATATATATATATATATATATATATATA
>JAYMFT010000040.1:1225846-1240725 GCA_038088735.1 Panulirus argus | reverse complement strand
ATATATATATATATATATATATATATATATATATATATAATCCTGTATGAAAAACAAGGAATCAGATACTTTCTTGTTGCTTTGTCTTCCTGAACGAACATGTGAGACTAAGTCAAAGCCAGTCTAAAAAGCTAGCAAAGGTAGGCAAGCCAGAGCTTGGAATCAAGAGGCTATCGAAATTATATGCTTAGCCAATTTAGTCATAATAATATATACAGATAAGATGGCTAGATAGCGAAATATTTCTTCTGATAGTATCTTGCTGTATGTTGTACAAGTCAGGTACAGAGTCCGTTGCCTTACGCGCACACCACCATGTGTGCACTCTTCAATGTACCCGTCATCGTAATGTTTTCCGACGCAGTATGGCGGCCGCTTGCTTCAGTCCATATAAACACAAGAGATTACGATGCACACATCATTGATTTATGATGATCTCTACGGGTTCTCCCCGCCCCGCTCGGTACTTACCGCTGCGTTGAAGTCTCCGCAGATGTGCATCGGTGCTTCCAAATAAACCAACCCGAATCGACCCTTGTCTCGCTTCGACCTCCATTTCTTTCTTAATGATACCCGTACTTGATCCTACTGCTGTCACACTAAAAAAAAAGATAAGATGAAATAAAGCCTCAACTAGCACTATAAACGGCATCCACGGGGACCGGGGCCTGTATTGCCATAATTTCTAAAGGCAGAGAAATGAATCATATGAACCCAGACAGCAATTATACCAGCGAGAGACCAGTAATTGACGGTGAGGACATCAAGATGTTAGCTACACCAGTTAAGATTCCCTGGGGGTGTGAGGAGTCAGAAGAACCCGCTCACTGTGGATTGGATATGGATGTATGCAGGTGGTTGAGAGATACTAGTTGTGATATCATTATCGCAGTTCTCTTCATGAAGCACCGTTCTCCGTCCTCGCTGTTGGCATACCTTTGCCTACGTGCAATCATCTCTGAAAACAAAATATCATAAAACTTAACTAACAGTTTTTTTTACAAATCTTTGAGGGAATATCTGGTATAACTTGAGGGAGAGTTTGTTTACCTTCGTTAAACAACAGTAAATACTGAACGACTCGTTTGACGAACGTGATGTGGTCGCCAGTGAGGCTCTTGGTCAGGATATGCCAAGCGGAGTGTAATGTCATTCGTCTCAGACGAAGGAGTTGAACGCCTCTGAGAGTCGTGGCTGCGATTAGTGTGGTCTCCTTGGCAAGATGAATATTCTGGTCCTGATATCATTTGTGAACAACACTCAGACATTTAAACAGCCCACTCATATTCTTCAGTGAGATTAACACAAAAACCTTTAATTCAGCGGATCGCAAAGAGATATATCAGACACGGCGACAGGATAAACACCTCGGGTTTGTGATTCTTGATAACGAGGCAAATGCCAAGGTCACTGGTGCCGCCTCCGGGAGCCTCTTGAGTACGCTTTACTTGTGTCAGCAGATGTGCAGTGCTACTGCAGAGGTGAATAAGTTGCTGACCTTGCTAAGTCCACTTTAGGGTAATCCTTCTTAATCTCGTTGCAAGGTGAAAATACTCTCTTAACAGAAGAGCCGAGAGGATGCAACGCTCTTTCCCCGATACAAACGACAGTTATGCATTAGTAAATGAATTAGACCATATCGTGGGTTGCCGGATCAAGTTTAATCTTATATGGACGTTGGTACGTTCCTTAAGCACGACGGAATGATTCTTGGGTATCATGTAGTGACCTCTAACCTTACCCTTATGGGTCAGGTAAACCCCTAGGCTATCATGGCCTTAGGTTCGTACAGTCCAACTCAAAAGGTTGAAGAATGATACCAATGATTTACATGAGTCATATATATCTGACGTCTTTTTGTATTTTACCAATTTCACATGTCTAGCAATGCTCTTAAAAGACTTCCGAAGAAGACGAATTCCGTAAGTATTTTGTCAATTTTTCTTTATCGAATGGTTCATACTTCAAGTAATGACATAATCTCCCTCAGTAATCGTTAGACATATGACTGGTTCTCCCTAGTTCTAGGACCATCTCTGCATACCCAGTTAGGTAAATGAAATCTTACTTCACTTGTGCCTTGATAGTACTCCAAGCTCTGTATCCTAATTGCCCTTGCATTCAGTTGCTGTTCTTCCAGTTAGGTCGTTGAGGGTGAGGCTATTTTGTGTTACTTAAAAAAACTTTCTTCATTTAAGACGTCATTCATTACTGGTGCCAACTTTATGCTTATTATTCCAGGAAACTCGCCATATGATCATGACAGTACACTAGATCGTCATAAATCACATGATTCCCACATATCTCACAATCAGTAGAAAGCTCCTGATTTTCATGCATCCTTATATACTGCACGAATGTCATAATCGCCTTATTCTCAAACGTCCTCCTAATCTCCATCTACTTTCTGATTCTTAGAATTCACCTGATCGTCACAGAATCTCAAACCTTACATTCTTCTGAGCTTCATGAATACGTTGATCCTCACACATCTGTGACCCTCAAACATCACTTGATCCGCTCATTCATACGTCGTCTGATCCTCTCATAGTCTCCACTAACGCTCGATCATTTGGTACGCCTTTTACGTGTGGTCTTCGCTTATCCTCGACCCCTCCTCTGTCCAGAACCACGCACATTTCTCAGCCGCCTTCCTCTTCTGAGGGTCGTGGAACCGCTAGATGTTGTCTCCACGGTGTAATGAATAATAAGCTCTGATTTCTTTTATCAACATAATTCATACTATAAACACATCTCTGGACAGGCTATATTTCTTCTGCTGTTGGGACTGACTGTTTTACCTGTTACTCTGATTTTGTTCTTCACGGCCACTGTTATTTGTTGAATCTAGGACTTGCTTTTAGACTACCCACTCTGACTCCTTAAGGAGGAATGCCGAAAAACCTTTAATGCAGGGAATCTCAACGAGATATATCACGTAAGGCGACAGGATAAACACCTCCGGTTTGTGATTCTTTATAAAAAGGTAAACGTCAAGGTTACTCGTTCTGCCTTCCGGAAGCCGGTTGTGTAGATAGATTTTCCCTGTGTCAGCGGACGTGCACGGCCGAGGAGGGAATAATTTTCAGGCCATTTTCAGTCCAGCTTGGAGTGATCCTTCATAGACTCATAGTGGGGTGAAATTACTATGATAAAGGATGATTTCACCCATGTACAACAGATGTATAAGCTGATCAGTGTGTTGAAATGTATCATTTGGGCAATCAAGGCAAGCATGTTACCCTTTTGAGCTCGACGACAATACCCTTGAGCATAATGGCACAACCCTTGAGCAGGGCAATACGAATCTTGGGTAGGATGGCATGATTTTTGACCTTAGACTTTGAGGGTCAGGTCAGAAGCTTGACCATCATACTCAAGAGTTGATAACATCAGAAGCAACCTGAAGAGAAACATCATTATTTGTGTCATTTTTCAGCTAATTATCTCAGGACACACATACTATCATTACGATGCCCCTCATCCCACACATCTCGTCATTCTTCGTCTCATAATGATTATAAAGCTTCTGATCTCTACCCTAATGATCCTCACACATCCACATACCCCATGACCCTTCTGATCCTCAGGCAATCCGTCTATCATCTACATTCTGATCTTCGAACTTCATCTGATCCTCACGGAATCTCAAGCCTAACATTGCTTTTGATCCTTATAGATACGTTGATCCTCACACATTCACAAACCTCACACATCAGATTTACTCATTCACATTGCTCTTTACGCGTCTTGTTTCCGCATAATCTCCTCACTAGCAAAGTCTCACATGTGGTCTTCACTTACCCCTAAATTCCTTCGATGTTTTGATCCGCTCACACCTCTTCTCTCCCGTCTCCTGTTATCATTCCACATCTTCCCTCACGTCTCCAGAACATCCTATGCTCCCGATATTCACATTCCGTCTCCTCTCATCTCCGGTCTTCTCACATTCTCTCCTGGCTCCTGATCATTCTACGCTCCCGATATTTAGACTCCGTCTCCTTCTGAAACATCCTTGATCAGCATAAACATACCTACTTGGCTCCTGTTCACACGTTTCACCCAGTTCAGTGTTCACAGAAGTAGCGCCATTCAGTGTTGATGTTCTCTCAGCGGGCACTTACAATCACCATCCCACGTTTACAGCCGTCCTCTGCAGAGGTCTAGCTCGGTTCATGAATACATGTATTAACATACAGATGTAATGCAGTGGGCAGTATCTGATCCCTTCCTCCAGTGGCCAAAACATACATCACCCGTGAAGTATTAGACATTTGTTTTTCTTGTTAAATGGATGGCGAACTGATCCTGTGAATAAATCTCTGTAAAATTACGGGGCGATGGAAGTCTCGGTTCCCATAACAAAGATTAATAACAAGTTTGTAAGTTTTGAAGAGTGCATAAAAAAGAACTGACAATAAATCAGGAGCCGTACTTACATGTCAGGACCGTATGGGGCTCTCTCAGCAGGGAAGGTTGTGTGGCTATTGAAAAAGAGCCTCTAGGGCGAGCATGCCTTCCACAGTCCAAACCTGGGGATCACGAACTCTGTCTGCAAACCCCCCTCGTTTTATATCATAAACTGATGGAGTATCGCTGATGTAGCGTTTTTACGCTCGTTTGAACAATAAATGAAGAGGTTTTATATCTCTCAAACGATTGGTCGTCGAAAGACTTTTATAACTATTGATTTAATCATAGAGTTTTCCTTTTACATCTCAGGGCAACGTGTAACATACGATGAGAACTGTGTTACTTTATTCATGCGAGAGTTGATAACGGTAAATTACGGTGAGAGATAAGATGGAAGTTTGGTGAAGCAATCACAAGAGGAATGCACACAGTACAGTGTCTGCAAATGGTTTGGCTGAGGGTTACTGACGGTAATGGATGAGGTGTTTGTATGGAGAACATTCTGATACGGGTGTTGAAGACGTATGTGTATTTTGATGTAAGAAAAATAAAAAAAAGCACGAACTGAAATAAGATCACTATAATTAGAACCGGATAGATCGATTCTGTCAATGAAGGATATGCTTTCGGAATGATGTTGAATATTATTTTGAATCTTTGAAATTGTTGAATGCTTATGAAGCGACAACGAGAGGTCTGGTATTGAGATATTATGGAAGCTTGAAGGGGTATGATTTCTTTTTATTTCTGAAAGTTCCTTGGAAATACTCTTTAGTCAACGGCTGTTGAAATGATCAAAGCAGAAAAGTTAATTAACTTGGTATTGGTTTTAACACCTGTTCATAAATCTAAAAAGAGAATGAGTACAGTCGGCTTCCAGTGCTTGGTTGCATTACTGTTGTATGTATTTGCTCCGGATTCTGTTGGTTTGAAAATGGATGAAAGAGATGCTTCATCGACCTGCAAAGTCGAGTGCACATAAAACGTAATTTTATACAAAGACAAGAAACATATATCCTCAGGAATACAAAGAGACTGGTTTATGCGGCCGATCGTATCAGTAAACAGTCTGTTTTCAAGAGATAATCTCTAAAATTACCGCGACAAATGTAATTGCAAGATGTCTCGAAAATCACGAATCTACCTTTACACGTTACGGAACGATCAGTGAATTATGACGCACGGCAGAAGGGTCAGGGAACACAAGGGAGAGAGAAGAAGGTGAAGAGTTATTGAATGGGAGGAATGATTAGGTTTTAGGGTACTTCATGTTGGCCTTAAATGCCATTTTATGAGTTTGTGAAGTTTGTGCAATTTTTCGTTATTCCTTCATGACCGAACCGTAGCACCTACGGGCCCTAGATTTTAGTTCCTGATACTTAAGAATCTGGGCAAGGTTTTAAATTAAATCATATATATAATATTTCTGAGTGTCTGTGCATTTATGTGTTTGTCACTTCCTCATAACCGAAACCTAGCCCTAGAGGACGCAGGTTATGGGCGCAGGAACTTAAGAATCTTGGGAAAGTTTTAAGATACGGGACGGTTATCTTAAAGTCCATTTTATAAAGCCACCATAGACCACTTTTCAAAAGCCTTCTAGATTGAACGTTGCTCACAGCATTAATTTGAAACAGGCGATCTGTCAGTCTCCGATATGAAGATACTTAAGGATGAAAGGCAGGATCCAAGGCTACCAGAGCCTTGACACATCAGCAGAGGTCATCTTTCAACGTTCAGAGTTCCTGCAGCCATTTCTTTTTTCTGTCCTGTGAAGCGTTGGGTACACAAGCTAGTATATGTAAGATTTACTTATTTTTTTTTACAGTACGAGGCGGGGGCTCCACACTGATGTGCATGTGTGCGTGTGAATTTTAGTGGTACTGTGTTTTTCATGATAGAGAACACTTCCTCCCGCACGTAATCCTTCACCGCAAATTAGGTGGACGACGTCACTTCCGTGAGAGAGGGGTAAATGGTAAAAGGCGAATATAAAGCAACGAGGAACGTGTCAAGAAATCAAGGCTATCGTCATAACGTGAGCTGAAGAGTACACGGTTATCTTTGCTGTTGTTCGCGTGAGCTGTCTGCGTGTGTCCCCACTCCAAAGGTTTTGGACCCGTGGCTCGCGTGTGGTTGCTGTTTCCCGCAGTTTCTGTGCGGAGACCGGCCACTCGAGAACGAGCTGTTATAATACCATCTCCTTCTCTCGAACAACTAGGATATGGTAATCTCTTTTTTTTTCTTTCTCTCTTCATAGAACTTATCTTCCTTTGAGAATCAGGTCTGCAAACGCCCGAGGAGCCCTGAGCAATTTTTGCTTTCAGATACTTTTATTTTGTCTTTCATCTGCGATGGCCTTTGATTGGGGCAAATTGTCTGTACCACGTCGATCACTTTAAACAATGCCCATACAAAAATACATACAGACACATGAACACACTCATATATATTTATATACAAACACATTTGCACACGTAAGCTGACAAACTCAAACCACACACACACACACACACACACACACACACACACACACACACACACTTTGTGAGTGTCACTTCCACATAGCTGTCAACAACTCACTTTGTTACCTTCGTCTCTGGCGTGAAGAGGATCATCCGTTGTCTGACGTAGAGCTCGATAGACACCTTACCGAGATTCACTGCCTCTCCATCTTCCATTTACATCGTATGGGCATTTTTATTTACCCACCGTTCACCGACCATATCAACACCACGTCTCGAAACTCTAGTAATGTATGTGAATCAAATGTCAAATGATTTTTCATGCTAGGCTGACTCTTAGAAAATATGAAGCAGACACCAATGTATTGCACTGCAAAAGAAAATGAGAGTCATTTCATGAAATACATGGACGTTATTTAAGGTTATACACACAAAGGAATAAATTCCAAAAGCGGAAACAAAAAAAAGGAGAACTAAAGGCTTAGGAAGCAACAATAAGGATGATTAGCAGCTGATAGCGTCATCTGTACGGGATAGTCTTACGACCCTTCTAGCTCAGCTGTGTACCACTTTTATCCCCGTGAGGATTGTATTGGCTTGTCTCTCCACTAAAACTATAGTAACTAACATTTGGTACTTTTTAGTTTATACTAGAAAGATGACTCAACTGGGAGAGAGTTACTCAAACGTTTTACCCAGAATAAAGATTTTCCGTCTCTCACAAGGAGAAATATCTTATACAGGTCTTAAGCCCGTGCTCTCATCTGGTTGCACACCTTTAGACCAGACAGACACGCTTGGAGTAATGTGGAGGCAGCATCTTTTGAAAGAGGTTATTACCCATATTTAAAGGATAGCCACAGCTTAACATCTAATCTTAGACAGTTTTCTAGAAATACCTCTGCAAATTCTATATGAAAATTAATTTACATATAAGATTTATTGAAGACGTAAGTAACAGACACTCTACAGCTTTGACATTACTGAAGTAACATCACAGTTATGTTAATATTTGATAGCATCCGACTACAGAGAGCAACATGCAGAAAACTGTCCTAAATTCCCCGTTGATTAGCTCGCCATCTCATACACACAGACGTAGCCTCCTGACGGTGGTATCACCGACACATCGCCAGTGAAATAAACACGGGCACCACCGTCCGTCGCATATACATATCCGCAGCAGATCGAGCCTTAAAGACACGCTTCTCAAAGTATATCACTGTGGCTATAGGACATACGCCTGAGCCATGCCGCCAGGACCGACCAGCCAACCCACCACCAATTACCCGGATGATATTTTACCAGAGCTGCTGCTGGAGCGAACGCCTGTATTGCCCCCACAGTCTCCTTCGTCAGCGCTGCCTCCATCATTACCTCGCCACGCCATCATGTCCATCACTCCCTCCCTCATTACCCTTCTGTGTTCGTCACGCCCTCCAGCCTGCTTACAGTCATCCCTCTATCTTGTTGGCCTTAACTAGTGTACAGGCTTTAAAGGATTTGTTCGCCGGCTATGGCGACCGCTAGCGACTGCGTCCGCACCCCTGACGCACACGGCTGGGTGCGCCCGAAGGCCCCTTAACTACGTCTGGATTTACCCCTTAGGTTGTAGTAAATGTAGCCTTTTACTTAATATAGTAAACGTTCCGGTTTTGTGAAAGATCTTCATGCATTCGTTTTAGTCCAATTTTTCTGTTTTCATGATCTTTTTCGTAAAATTTCTATGCGAAACGTTCCGTAATCTCTTTCATTCCCTGTTGTTTCGTCACATGCCGTATATTTCCCCATTCGTTATATAGTGTAACGAATGCCCCTCTGCACCATTTCTCCCGTGTTACGTATCACCCCTTCAGCAGGTCTTACCTCAGGGCATCGATACCATTAAACCTCTTATTTCTCCATTAACCCCATCGCCCAGCTAGAAATAACCTATAATTTCCATCTCCGGAAATTATCCCCTTCTTTTCTCCCCCTCCAATTTACTCTGTTCGTGTACTAACACGACGCCCGAATCTCACTCTACCTGCACCCAACCTTTTCCTGCTCGCGCCTTAGCATCGTTCAGTGTGTGACGGCCACTGATTCGAGCTACGTCTAGTGTGTGACGACCACTAACTCGAGCTATGTTCAGTGTGTGACGGCCACCAACTCGAGCTACGTTCAGTGTGTGACGGCCACTGACTCTAGCTACGTTCAGTGTGTGACGGCCACTAACTCGAACTACGTTCAGTGTGTGACGGCCACTGACTCTAGCTACGTTCAGTGTGTGACGGCCACTAACTCGAGCTACGTTCAGTATGTGACGGTCACTAACTCGAGCTACGTCCAGCGTGTGACGGCCGCTGAGAATGTTGTTTCACCCGCAGAATGTATACTAACTTAAATTTCTTTTTATCCAGATTCTTGTGTATCAGCACTCTAGGCTGATGTTGCTATCATTGACTTAGGATTTACTTTCTTATCTTCTGTATCTATTGTTTACTTGCTTCTTGAACGCTGATTAACTTCCATCAGTTCCCCCAAACACGCTCGCCGCTTCTCAACATTCCCCAGCCACCAAATATAGGCAGCTGAGGTTTGAAGACTTAATTCATCACAACAAAGTTATAACCTCTACACTGCTAAGGCTGGCGGACCTGAGACTTGCCGGTGAACAGAATGGACGATCAGCTTGATACTCGCACGGGATGAGAGATGTTAGGATGACGTCTGATGGATCTGGCAGACTCTCGTCCACTCTTCCAGCAGCCTCTCCACGCCTCACTGGCAAGGATTAAAGAAAAACAAAAGTATCTGGTCAATAAAGAGCAGTATTCGCTTTTCATCATCACAATGAATTATCGAATATCGGGAGAAGAATGAGAGTGGTGTCATTTAGAGGACGTCTTCGGTATTCCAACGATGTCCTAGATTTGTTCTTTCGACATTGAGTGTAGCAAGGGCATTTTTCTAACCTTCTCACAAGAGGAATGAAGACTGTCTCACGTATTCCTCTCATTACATCAAGTTTACCACAAAGTTCAGTATCCCGAATCCAGGCTGAGGAGATTCCCGCACATTTTGTATAATCAGCGGCATGAATCATGTTGCAGCGTTGTGGCTCTAGCTCGCGTGGGTGTAACTCACTCTTGCAAACGTAGCCTGAAGATTACGATACCCGCGTATTCAACCTGCTAGGAAGAAGTACATGAATGCAGATTATAATGTATAATAAAGAACGCGATTGCGTAGCAGACGACAATAACACGAATAAAGATTTTAATATATGTTTGAAATCTTAACTGTCGAGAACCAAGGGTAACCCGCGGGAGAGATAAGTTTACCAAGGGCGCGCTCTGCCTCTCCCGCCGGGGCATCTCCGAGTATTACAAGCCTTGTCGCGCACGTTATCTCAGCCGACCAACCCAACACATGCCGTCATTCGTCAGCCATAACGAGGCCCCAGAGTAGGCGTGACAATGAGCCCTGAAGTAGGCGTGACCCGGGGCCCAGCAGTGGGCGTGACCTCCACTAACCCACCATTATCAATTCAAAGCGCGGAAAAACCAATAAGGAGACAACCACGGCGCCTCTCTGCCTCAGGGGTCCATCCATTACGCTCGCTACGGGGCGCCTCGTCGAGACTAGTGGGTTGCCAACTCTCGCACGTGAATGAGTGATGAACGCCTCTCTGAATTGCGTGTTTCGGAGCGATGGATTATTTTCAGACTGGTGTTGATTATTCCTGGCGTTTGGGGGTCTTACATGCCAGATAATCAGTGAAGTTATTGGCAATAAGTTTAACATGTTGCGATCTTACATTACGTCCCCGCCTAAGATTAGCGCTAGGCACGCATATGCAAAGGAGAGGCGAAAACGCGCAAGAAAAACATGCCAGGCTCTCGCGACTGACGGCTGTGAAAAATTGCTCTCGTGATATGGGCGGCAACAGATCCGTTTTGCAATCTTCAAGTGTGTCTGTAGTTTACAAGTATGAATTTTACATCATACTTACTCATGCCAAATCTTCCGCATACACCCTTTGTTCTCCCTCGCCTTGCATGACGTCCTTAGGAGAGGCAGGGTACGCAGGCGGGTTCCCGCGTTGACGGACGGCGATGAAGACGACGAGGCTCCTATCTACCCGAAGAAATCCTTGAGGTTCGACAGTACGTAGAGAAATTGTTGATTATCATATTACTCGCCTGGAGATCTGCGTTGTCACGCTGCTAGGGGTTACCATATGCTATCGTCAGTCTTGCTCGCTTTTCTACTACGTTCCCCTGCCGTTCACATTAGTTCAGTATCCACCTCAACAAACTTCCCCAAACTCTGGCCGTTTCGGCGAAATGACGCAAGCAATTGTAGGCGAACTGCTGATGTGCTGTGTACGTATCTGTTGAAAATATGGTAGTCACAAGAGTGATAACGAAGACGTTGTGGAGAGGGAGTTCCAGACGATGGCTTGTGGAACCCCTGCCCGCTGGGACCTCTGGCTGGGGCGACGTTATCTTCACTACACAGATTAGTTTGTCATTGCCCGAACGTCTTTATAGGTCGCAGGGCGGAGAGCAGAGGACAGCAAGGGAAGATAGGGTGGACAGAGAGTGGAGAAATAAAAATTCAGAAAATATGAATGTGTTTAGGATATACAGAGAAAAATGCGACAGGCAAGAGAGGAAATCAAATCTGGTACTGTTGAAGCTAGAGAAGTAAAAGAGAAAAAGAAACAGAAATCATATTCATCATTGATAATATCACGAGTTTCTAGAATGACTGAAATGAAGCTTAACTGAAGACTTGAATATTTAGTTTTTGGAATTATCAGTTGAGCCAAGTCCTCTCGTGATCAGGGAAAACTTATAAGCGGTAAAATTCTTTGAGATTCTGTAGGACAGCGGTGTCCGTGTCCGGGGACATGTCCTGTCTGACTTACTGACAGACCGGTGAGCCTACCAAGAGTTGGTTGGTACTGTAGAGGTACTGCGCTGTATATATTGTATATACCAAACTAAATCTTAAGACTTGCATCCTGGAACACTTCCCTTACTGTCAAACCTTTGGGTAAAATAAGACATGCAAACAAACTTTGGGGAGGACTGCCCAGGGGAAGCATTTCCTCCTTCCAGTAAACGGCTGAAGGCTGTGCAGAGACGCCACGCCTACCCGTTTTCTATCTGTAACAAATGTGAGGTACTAAGAAGGCGTGATGTACTTTGGAATATTTTCGGGTTGTTTTACCGGTAGCAAAGCGGTGACTGTTCCGGTGTTTTCTCTACCAGGCAAAACTGTCATCTGTGGCCACACACAAACAAAAGACTCCGCTATTCTCCCTGAATTGGCTGGAATAAACGAAAGCCGTGCATCAGACATTATGAGCCGGTGGCAATTCAAGCATGTGTCAGTTGCATAAGATATTCAAGGGGCAACTTTTGTGTCGGACGAGCGAACGGCCCTGCCAGAGTACCTACAACATGATAACACATTCGAACATGGAGGACATTGGTTACTGAAGACTTGTAGGCTTCTAACGGGGTTACCTGCTGAAGGTTAGTTGGTTGGTCGGGCCTTTAGGCCTATCAACTGTCAGGGTCCTGCTGGCCTTCAGCGTCAAGCTACAGCCACTGATCTTAAAATCTTTAAGACCTTCAGGTGTTAAGGATAGCTCTAAGACCACACGAACACATGCATGTGAATCTTATACTTACTGAAGGAATTGGAAATGTTTATATTCATTTACATAGGCAACAATAACTAACCGACTCTAGATGATCCTTTCTTCTTGGAGTCTCTAGTTCGCATTAATGGCAATAGCAGCCACTAGGTTTCAATTCTACCTTGTCTGTGTAGCCCATTGCCTCGCGTAACAAAACCACTGTGTACTTCGCTTGATGTGTCCGTATCGACTCAGCAAATTTTTCTTCAGTTGTCTTCAATCCTTGTATCAAATCACTACGGAGGCTTGGCTTTTGTAGAAGGAGTTTGGAATCCTATAACCTTTTCCCCGTATAGTTTGGTTATTACTCTTGTGTTGGTTTGGCTTCCCTTCTCTGGACTCGTCATCCCTGTCTTAAACTTTTTGATTTGTGGAGACCTGTAATGTACCGTAATCTCAAGATATGGTCATACTAGTGAGTTGCAGAGGGTCGTTAAGGTTTCTAATATTTTGCAATGAAATTTCTAGCGATGAATCCTAACACTCTGTATGTTGTTTGAGTTGCAGCTTTACTTTAGCTTAAGAGTAAATGGTCGTTAACAGATCCTGATCCCAAGATAGTTCTCTTCTTGTACCTCAGAGCTGCTTCCTAAATGTTATATATTCTCATTCTTTGCTTTTGTCTCCAGTCTGCATTATTCTACAATTGTCCACATTGAATTTCATATGCTTCTTACTCCAGGCTGACAAAGTATCCAAGTCGATAATGACACATCTATAACCATTCTCGGATATTAACCGATTTTCCATGCTATAATCGTTAGCAAGTTTGGTCTTTAGAAATTAATTATAATTCTAGATAATCAAACATAATCCTAGATCAACTTGTCCATAAAAAAGGAAGTGATGCCTGCGTGGGAGCCTCATGACACACCAATATTTACTCGTAAAATTCGGATGTTTCCTCACTTAACATTACTTATTGCTTAATGATCGTAAACCAGTCTGTTATCCGGTAGCAGAAAAATATATTTTGCTGAACAATCTTTCACGCAGAACTTTCCCAAAGGCATTTTGGATGTCTAAGTAGATAACATCAGATACTTTTCTCCTATCATAGTTATCATTTATACTCTGAATGATTCCGAGAAGGTACGTGTATAGCTGAATGATTCTGGGAGCATAACCAAGGAAGACAATTTGAGTCTCCGTCAACAACACAATCCAAGGTATCTGTGGACTTATCCAAGATAGCAGCTCCCATTCACTTCCCGTATGTTGAAGCAAAGCTTAATGGAGGATCAGTGCAAATGCTTTGCTGAGGAGATTTGATAAGGAGAGGCCGTCTCAAACGTACTTCTCTCAGAACCCAAGATGACAGGTCATCTGGCCCCGTTGACTTTTCCTTTTTCAGCTTTCTGATGTAATGAATAATCTCATGCATCTGAATTTCTTTCGATATCAGCTTAAGAAACAGTTATACAGTGCCGGCGCATGGATTGTGTCTTCTGCAGTCTATATATACCGACCAGAAGGCTTTATTCAGCACCATGGTCAGTGAAGGCCCAATTTTAATCCATAGTCAAGAATTCAACGAATGCGTTACAGAGTCTACCGTAAAAGTTGAACTGAACATATGAATATCATGACATATATATTACCTGTACTGTGACGATGAACACTGTGAACAATCACAACTGCTGGGGGTGAGGAAACTGCCTGATCGGCGCAGCGGCGGGTGAGGCGATGAGGACAAAGTGCTGGCGACCTGCCTCTCACGAACTGCGTTACAACCAATACTCGCTCTGTGCTCAGGAAAGAATTAATGCATTCATTTGTTCCCCTATCTACGTTGCATGCGAATCCCCTTCGAATATCCCTATGCACGTAGTTAATGCGGGTTATATGGAGAGGACAGTCTGCCCGGTTACGGACTTACGCCATACCTGAATGAACTAAAGATTTTATAATTTCTTGATAATCATAAAAATCGCCATTATCAGAAAAAAAAAACAGCGACTTAGAGAATCGCATTCTATATCTCTGCTTTTCTATATCATGATCTGATGATCAAATGGAATTGAAATTCTGTAAATGATGGCTTTTGAATTACTTTGATGACAACTATAACTAAGCTTCCGGAATCAAGCGATTTGATTACATAGTAACTTAATGATATTAGAATTAACATATTTTCCGATGATATTATGCTGTTTTCTAACTAAAAAGCTATGGAATGACACTTTTGACGATGAATGTCACATGAAAGGATTAATGTGAAAAGAGACCTTTCACATCACCGATCCTGATTTTAATTGATATATATATATATATATATATATATATATATATATATATATATA
>JAYMFT010000040.1:1188363-1225746 GCA_038088735.1 Panulirus argus | reverse complement strand
TATATATATATATATATATATATATATATACATATATGCTCTCTCCCCCTTTCTCCATCAACAGCGGTGTCCATCAAGGTTCTGCCCTGTCCCCTACACTTTTTCTCCTTTCTATCAACGTTTTCCTTCCTTTCACAAATAACCAAGTGCACTCATACGTTGACGACTTAACACTGCATTCCCCCACGTCATTCAGTTCTGCCCCTTCTTCTCTTATTCGATGTGCATCTCGTCTCTACACACCTTCCTCAATAAACTCAGACTTGGACAGGATATCCCAGCTGGGTAGACGAAATCTGGTTAAGTTGAATGCTCCAAGACCCAGTTTCTCCCCATCTCTCTTTCGAAAATTCCTTACAACATTCATCTCTCTTTTGACGGCTCTGTAAATCCACTTCTTGACTCATTGAACAAACTTGGTATTAGGGTAACATCTACTCTATCTTGGAAACCCCACATCACGGAAACAGCTGAGTTTGCATCTAAGAAATTGGAAGTCTTGTTTAGATGTCAGAATTTTCTTCTGAACAGTTGCGCATTTTTTGTATGGTGTACTGCTCTCACATCTGGGATGGTTCTAACTCTGCACCTTACTTAACAGAGTTGAGTCAAAAGCGGTCCGACTTGTAGACTTTCCCAGGCTAACTTCAAAACTTGAAACGCTTACTGATTCACTTTCCCTCTTCTGTAGGTATTTCTCTGGTTTTAGCTCTCAAGAGCTGACTGTTTCTGTGCCTCCACCACTATCTAGACCACGCAATTCTCGGCAAGCTGCTGCGTCACATGATTATTTGTGTGGCCGTTGGCAACTCAAGAGTGGGCCCTTTTGATAACTGTTTCTTTCCCTCCACGTCGAAGCTTTGGAACTCTCTACATCTCATGTCTTTCCTAACAATGGAGACCTGGCATGTTTTGAAAGACAGGTTTTTTTTAATTTCCTACACAATTCGTGAATACTTTGCCTTGTTTCTTCTTTTTCTCTTTTGTTCGTGAATGGAACGTTCATCTTAAAGAAAAAAAAATAACACATCTGGTTCCTACGGAAGCTCAAGGCACTGAGTGAAGCTACGGAAGCTACAGGCATACCTCTATAGAACTCAATAAACAGTTCTTGGTTTAGCTGAGGCAATATTCTTCCTAAGCCAGTAAACACTAACATCACTACACACACGCATCCAGCCTGCCGGGGGTATATGAATAAGGAACCAAAGATACGTATCCACCAAACCGCCAACCCACGTTAACGAGACCTACACCATATATATGTGTACATTGTATGACTAACTTCCCCTGTCCAACCCCTCATCCCCCGCTCAACTCACTGGTGAAAACAAAGGTAGGATAAATGTGTAATAAGATGGAGGTATGTAGTAAGATGGAGGTGTGTAGTATGATGGGGTTGTTTGACAGGGTAGAGTTGTGTAGGAAAGTGGAGGAGTGTAGAGTGATGGAGTTGTGCGGTAAGTTAGAGGTGTGCAGGAAAGTGGGGCTGTGTTGTATGTTGGAGTTGTCTAATAAAGTAGAAGTGTGTAGTAAAGTGATGTGTAGCATCATGGAGTTGTGTCGTAAGATGTGTAGCAAGATTTAGATAATTTGCAAGGTAGGTGTGCAGTACTGGGAAGTTCATACGACTGTCAAGTCAAGTGTGGTGGGCCGCTGTGTTGTCTGTTCTTTTCTGTGCACCAATGAGCTTGGGAAATGTTTACTTTATCATGTTTTTTCCTAAAGGCTACGATTTGCCTATTTCATTTTCTCCAAAAGCAGGTTGTCCTTCCCCTTAAAGGACTCTTAAATGCCTCTTCATATTTCTTTTTTTCAGTTCAGCCTTTTTCATAATTCATTCATGGTCTGATTTCGACGTGGCAATACGTGAACAGCGCCTTCAGAAGAAAAAAATAAAGTAGGTAAGGTTTTGGTATGCAGTAAGTTAAGGTTGGGGCACATGGGAGTACAAGGGAAGGACAGATAACAGGACACCTTATCGTCTATGACGAGGTTACTTACTGGAGGACGGTAGTTCTGTCATTGAGTTCTTATCTTATTCGTGTAGAGACAGGAGCCTAAAGCAGAAGGCACCTCCCCACCCACCTCTCCCTTCGGCGCAACAGCCGAAAGGGAAAACAACCAAGAATGAACACATGTAAAGTAAGGTGGATGTAAGCAGTATACTGAAGATGTGTAATAAAGTGGTGTGTTGTGACGTGCAAGTGTGTAGTAAAGCGAGGTTGTGTAGTAAAGCGGGGGTGTTTAGTAAATCAGAGGAGTGTAGCAAAGCAGGGGATGCAGTAAGGTGGAGGTGCTCAGTGCTTTGGTGATGGAAGCACTTGAGTATCAAGCTGTGATAATTTTCCTGCACTCGCAGAAGAGAGAGAGAGAGAGAGAGAGAGAGAGAGAGAGAGATGAAAAAATGAAAAGGCATAAGAACCTCGAAGATATTCTTGGTACTTTATGACAGTGATAATACTTACACCATGCTATGATGTACTGGCTCGCTGCACTTTAATTGCCCCCACTTCCTGTTACATATATCTCAGCGTCGCACATACGCCTCGAGGTGTTTGTGCCGTTCCCTTTATATGAGCCACGCGAGCCTTCTAGCGCTAGTGAAGTAGCGCCAGGAACAGGCGAAGAATGGCCTCATTCGCTCACATCCATTCTTTAGCTGTTATATATATATATATATATATATATATATATATATATATATATATATAAATATATATATATATTTGAATGTGTGCATATGTGTGTGTGTGTGTGTGTGTGTGTGTGTGTATCGGTTGTTCCTGCCTGAAGTTAGCATGAATAAAAAAGATGTTTACCACTAGTAATAAACATAGCGTGAAATTACATTAACTTCAGATGGCGTCAGGATTTATCTTATGGTTATGAAAAGCACACAGCGATTTTCACGGAACCACGATGTTTTTTATACTTTTTTTTATATACATATCGCCATAAACCTCTCAATGTTCCAACAGAAATCGTTGGGTCAATGGTGTCGTGAAATGATTCATTCTGTTATGCAATATTCTGTTTTAACATTTCGTTTCATTATGCTATTCACTATTGTGTTCTGTTCTTGGTGTTAATGTTGGTTGTGGTTAAGTTGGAGGCGTTGGCGTTAGTGTGGTGGAAGAAACGAGGACGATTTCCTGAATGAACGTTGTGGCGATGGTGATCCTCGTGTGTGACGGGTGCTGAAGGTGAACACGCCGAGGTTAAGTCAGTGTTGAAGGGCGCTTAAGGGGGTGCTGAAATGGGCATGGGTGCTGATGACAGGGTGCTGAGGGTGGCGGTAAAGATTCTCGAGGTGAAAGTGTCTGTTCTTAATGATAGTGGAAAATGTGGAAAGGTGAAAGTGATGATATTGATGATAGCGTGATGCTGCGGGTGATTACAGCGGCGAGAGGCTCCAGGCATTGATGAAAATCATTTCATTTGGTTTCTGCATTACTTTTGTATCTTTTAATTTTTATTTTCTGTGAAAAAGAATATTAATCCTGTGCCGGGAATCGAACCTGGGATATTCGGGTTAAAGCCGCTCAGCCACATCACCCCAAAATTGATTCTAATTGTCATATCATTCTTATGGATAAGGAAACTCGCATCGTACAACGACGGCTTTTATACAGTCCTTATATCACAGTCTCTCCTTCACTGTATCTTTCTGACGGTACCCACTGGGCAGTCATTTCACCGCACCACATTTCCATTCTTGATTCGCGACACCTAGATAGCCACGGCCATGAAGTAACTACAACAAGGTTTTTAGTGTAGGAAATTCACCGAGTCCCTCCTTTAGTCACTCCCTGTCATTCCTGCACTCGCTTCCACACGCCCACCTCCAATTGTTATCTGACATAGTCATTCCCACATTTTCAGCGGAACAGTCACTCTTACAGTGTAGTTTACACACGATCATTTTACGCACCTTACCTCCGACACTGTCTCTCCCTCACAGTTCCTTACGCATAATCAGCTCGTGTTAGATGACTCACGCTCCCACTGAGGAACCCACGCTCTTCACCTGCGTATTCAATCCCAAATCTCCACATAGTCGTTCTCGCACGGTTAACCCCACAGTTGCATCGAAGTTGTCATTTATAATCACTCCACACGGCGTCTTCTCACGGCCTCTCTCCCACAAAGGTTCTTTCCCACATTAATTATTTCTGCACAGTCCCTCTCTTACTGTAAGTCACTTTGTTCCTTATACACAGTTTCTCCCACAATGTCACTCTCTTATAGGTGCTCACTTCTGGTCCTACATGCTTTTTTACTCCCACAAAATTTTTCTCTAAGTTACTCTCATAGAGATGAATTCAAATAATCGTACTTGCAATGTCGCTTATATATAATTTCCCTCTCATATTCATTTTCAGTCCCTCCCTACCACTATAAGTGAAGTCACGTCCACATAATTACCTTCACTTGGTATTAGTCATATCCCCATATAATTTCCTCCACATAATTTCCTCCACATAGTATTTCGGTCGCATCCACATAATTACCCCAACGTTGTGGTATAATCACACTCACATAATCACCCCCACACAACCATGTATGTTCTTGTAGAGATCCTCAGATAATAACTCGCACAGAAATCAGTCCCTTATCCTCACTTCGTACAGCTTCCTCGTATAGTCACATCCGTACAGTTATCCTTTATAGTCACTTATATATAACCACTCCCTTATGCCGTCACTCCTTTGTGCCATTCCCTTGTAGATAAGCCGATATATACGCTTCTGTCGAGGTTCTGTCAAAGTCACGCCTAAAGAAACACTCTCTGAAGTTAGTTCAGATACCCAGTACCTCAGAGTAGCCTCCACAGAGCCAAAATACCTAGTCTCACAAAGGAAATTACCTCGCCACGCAGATACCTTTTCTTAATCCTTCCTTGATATTGGCTCCGTTAGGTTGACTCCTGCTCCCATATATCTGTGACTTTCGTATAAAAACTCTCACATAATCAACCAAGTGTGACAGGGACGCTAACTTCAGACGAGTGTTCGTGCAGGGAGCACCTAGAGTGAGTGTAAAGCATTCCATGTAAACCTGGAGGACCTAGAGTGCACATAAGTACTCACGGAGTGTAGCATGTTGTGCAAGTCTGCTGCATCCCAGAATAGAGTGGAGCATCAACGGCGAGCGTAAAACACCCAGGATGAACGTGGACAGCCACGGTGTCTGTAGAGTATTCTGCGTGAACGTGTCTGTGTACTTACCTATTTGCCTTACATTGTATGGGGAGGGAGTTTTACACTCGCGAGGTCGCATCTCGTGTGTGTGTGTGTGTGAGTGAGGAAATAACTCGCAGAATACCCCAGAATACCCAGGATAGGCATGATGTTCCCATTGTCGTCAACAGTACTCTTGAGGCGGGGGTGGGCGTGGAGCATCTTTCGCAGGACAACATAGAACGCCCGTGAGGGCGTGAGGGTGATGCTGCTGGTGCCGTGCAGACAAGATAATGCGTCTCGACCGGAGGCTCTCTCTCTCTCTCTCTCTCTCTCTCTCTCTCTCTCTCTCTCTGCGTGGAGGTTTGGGCGCCGTACGGGGGGTCACGAATCACTTTACGAAACGAAGTCACGCACGGAAGGGATGGTGAGTGAACAAAGGAAAGCATACTTCGAAGGAAGCAAAAGTAAACGTATAACGGATAGATCATTAGCCGAATGGAGTGAGGTACACAGAGGTCAAGATGCAGACAAGCTTGCAGATAAACTTGGTCGATTTACAGAGGGCTAGACGCAGCGAGGGGCTGACACCTTGAGAGGCTGACAGACAAAAAGGCCGCCAGGCGAATGGTTTGACGGGTATCGAGTCGACAGATAATGATGTCACCGTACATGGAAGGCCAGGGATAGAGAGGTCGACAGACGCAATCTGTCAAAAGGGAAAGTTCACAGACAGAAAGCTCGAAAAATGAGGTTCTCGATAGTCACATCCAGGAAGAGAGAGGCTTACAGATAGAGAGGCTAAGAGAAAGAAAGGTCGATGAACTGAGAGATCGACAGACATATAAGTCGACAGAGAAATCCGACAAACATATAAGCCGACGGACAGTAGGTAAAAGGATTTAGAGTGAGATAGACAGGACGAGCGAGAGAGGAGTCAAGAGACGTAAAGGTTCACAGAGAAAGCGGCAGACAGACAGAGAAGTCAGCAGATAGATGGGCCAACGGACAGAGCGGCTGAATATAGAGAGAGCTCGACAGACGGACAGACTAACGGACAGGGAAAATGAAGTGTAATGACCAGAGAATTATGACTGGTTTTCACTGCGTGTTTCTTTTATTCACATGTTCGTCGTCACTGGAATGACATCCTAATCGTTGATAATAAAAGTTACTGCCACATTAAAATTGCAGTTCCTCTTTTTGTAAATGATTGATTTCAACTTAAACTTCGGTTAAAAACTTCGGTTAAAAACATGTAACATTCATTTACAAAAGATCTTGTCTTTGTCTTTTTTTTTCTACCGCGTACAGAGTAATTGATTAAATATGATGCCAAAAATTTGCGAGAAGAGCAGGAAATGTTGTGTAAATATGAAGGTGTCGGGACAATGGGTGTTGATAAGGGGAAATATATTAGTTGCCGCTATGGAGTTTACGGCTGACTCTCTGAACAAAGGTGAATTGGTTAATGGTACTTTGATGGAGAAGAATGGTGATAGGTTGGAGGTTTAAAGCCATCATAACAGTGAGACCAAAGAATGGGGGAACAGTAAGTGATGGTAGTAAAAACTGATTGACAATGGAGAGGTGTAGAGGTGATGGTGATGAAAACTGTGAGCTGGGCAAACATAGTGGGACTTAGAGAGACTTTACTGCCAGTGAGTGGCATATGTGTGTGTGTGTGTGTGTCTGGAGGAGAAGGTAATGTCACCCCTGCCACATGATTCGCCCCTTCTCAGCACAGCCAAACCCCTCGGTGAGTGGCATGTTCTAACGAAGACGCATCCTTCGCCCAAGCCATGATGAGGAGACCAACAGAACTTTAGGTTGCTGGTAAAGGGTCATCCCTTCCCATTCGAAGTCTCGATGTTAGAACAACGAGTGATGCTCGAGTTGTCCGGTAGGGTAGGAGCTAGACCCGTCATATGACCTTACCATGCTCGTCCAACTGTCGGTTCACCATAATCAAACTCTGACTTCATTAACAGTTTACGTATCATGTAAAATCGACCTACCCCCCCTCCATCCCCTCACTATATGTGACATCAGAGGCTTTCTCGTATGGTAACAACAGTGTTACTCTCAGGTTACATAACGAGCCCTCTCCTCATGTCACATCAAGTAACATATCTACAGTGTTACTGATGTCACATCAGCTGATGTAATCTCAGGGTGAAAACACGTCAGATTCTCAGTAACATCATCAGTCTTATATCAGCATCATTATTAAACGTAATAATACTAATTATACAGTTTACATCAGCAGCTTCGCAAGTAACGCCACTACTGTAACAGGTAAGACCACCAGTCCTACAAGCGGTATCACTAATCTTGCATAAGACATCACCAATCATATTTCTCAGGTCACATCACCAATCATATTCTTGCGTACTATCATTACTCTTACATTCCAATCAAATCATCAGTCTTACAGATAATACAGCCAGCATCATTCCTAGGTAACAGCATCATTAGTCTCACATACAGTAATGTGTCTTGTTCTCAGGTGACATTCACATTCTTACACAAAGGTAACTTTATCAGTCTTACTCGCAGTTTTACGTTATCCCAATAAGTATTCTTCTTTCGTAACATCAGTTTTCCTCTTCAGCAAGATCAGTCTTACTCTCAGGTCACATGACTAATGTTATGCAATGTAATATCAAGAGGCTTCCTTCTCATTACGATTAGTCTTGTTGGGAAAATCACTCGTTATCCTTCTTGGTAACATCTTCAGTATTGCTCTTTGGGAACATCAACAGCTTTACTGGTAAGTAACATCAGTCTCAACCTCGGTAACATTACCTGTCGCCTTCCTCATTAAGATCACAATTGTCATCGCCAATCTTACTTTCTTGCAGCATAACCAGTCTTACGCTGTGGTAGTATCACCAGTCTAACGGCCGTATTATCAAACTTTAGGCGTAGGGCCCACAATTCATCCCCCAGGGAAAGGTGCGGGGACCCCCGCATTCTTTCTTCCGAAACATCACCTGTCTTCTTTCTCTTTGGTAACATCACCACTCTTCCTCTTCGGCAACAAACATCACCAATCTTCCTGTTCGATGACGTTACGAGTCTTCCTCTTCGGTATCATCACTGATCTCATCCCCAAAGACACCTCCCTCTTACTGTCAGGTTGCGTCACTCCAACATATGATTTACAAGCGCGTGCTTCTGTGGGAAATCATAATTTACAGCATTATAGGAAAAAAAATAAAAAGATGAAAGAGGGAGAAGATAGTGGTGGCAGCGAGCGGGCCGGGTCCAGGGAAGTGGTACAAGCTAGGGGTCGTGACGATAAATTATTTACACAAGTGTAATAATTATCTGATCATGCGACGCCCCGGCTGAGGCTGCCATGTGCCATGAGCCCCACCGGTCGTAACGCAGGTGCTGAACTGATGGACAGCAGCCCGCACGCCCTGCCTTATTATAATGGAACGTGACGCCACATGAGCAGTTCGCAAAAGTCGGTTACGGCCGGTTGTCGATTGTCCTCTAATTCGTTAAGAGCAAGAGGCAAGAACAAGATGGCTGAGGCGGCGGAAGGTTGATGCGCCAGACCGGAGGTGAGGTCGGGTGGCCCCTGAGGAGTAGTGCAGCCACGCTGGCCACTCACCCATATCCTAAAAACACACCCAGATATATTACTGTCCAAAAGTGTGAATAACAAACAGCTGGGGAATAAAACAAGTGGGATGGGATCAGATAGGGGGAGAACAAAGCAGATACACAAATCTCCCTTTAAATAATTACCAGGTTGCAACAGACCCGCCAAGAGCAAGTTATGGCACTTACATTAAGTAGAATTATGTGGGACGATGTTTTTTGAATTATGGTTGATTATTTTTCTCCCAAAAGTATTCGAATGATAGAGCATCATTAAAACTAAAAACAAATGATCAATAATCATCATGTTGCAACCACAGATGTAAGACCAGTAAATAAGAAGGCTCGCCAACTAGCTACCAACCGCAACACGCCAAGGGCTAAGAAAAACGAGTCTACAAGTCTCTCCAGGTAAGTTGTGCCATGGCCGTTTAATAAAGGTGTTTTAACTAACTACAGAGAAGCGTACTACAGCATCATCTGTCCAATTTGTAGAGTTTAATATAAACGCTTTTATTAAATTCTTAAACCTCGGTTTGCCAGAAAATCTTTATTAACCAGCCAAATAGCGAAACCTGGAAACCGGTGGTGTGCCCTGCGGAGCCCCTCTAAAGTGGCAACACTGCGCAAGGGCCGGCCGCCAGTATATCTTTCAAGCGGTAATTTGCCATCAAGTTGTGAAGCCTCGCGAGTTGGGTGTGAGGGACTTCGCGGCCTGCCTGCCTTGATTATCATAGTTGGCTGGGTCCACACGCCCTTCCAGCAGGAGTGGGGATGGGATGGGATGGGGGGCGGCCCACGGATAGCTGAGGACGCCTGATGGAGATGGTAGGATCGATGGAGGGGAGGGAGGATGGTAGTGATGGTGGTGACGATGGAGGAGATAAGGATGATAATGGTGGAAAGGTTGATTGCTGTTATTACCATCATGATGATGAGCGCGGGGGTGTTTTTATCGCATTAGATTTTGCCCCGGTGATGCAGGGCGGTCAGGCTGGCTCTGTATATGACTCATTCTTTATCTGTAATCAGGCGGAGACGAGATGGATGGTTAGGGAGAGATGAGATGAAGAGCTGGTGGATAGTCTGGTAGAGAAGGAATGGATGGTTGGGGTTTGGTCGGGTAGGGATGGTTGGTGGAGAGCCGGTGGACGGCTTGGTGGAAATGGACGGTTGGTGGATAGTCACAGAGAGATGAAATTATTGAATGGCGGATGGTCAGGTGGAGAGGAGATGGATAGGAAGTAGATGGACACGAAGAGACGAGATGGATAGATGAGTGTGTGTCAGATGGGGAGGAGTGATTATTTATGGAACGGCGAAGTACACACGACATGGTCATTTGGAGGCGAGTGTACCTTCGCATAAATACAAGATTGGTGGATGATCCTGTAGAAAAAATGGGTGGATGGTCCTGTAGAGACGAGATGGGTGACTGGCGGATGGTCCTGTAGAAACGACATGGATGATCGAGAGATGATCCAGAGAGGCGACATGATGACTTTTACATGGTTATGTGAAGAGAGAACGGATGACTGCAACGGTCAGGTAGACATGAACTGCATGACTGTGAATGATGTGGCAAAGACGAGACGGAGAGATTGTGGATGAGAAATACAGACAAAATGGACACTCGGTGGATCAGCGGGTGAATTGCGGTTGACCTTAGTAAAGAAGAGAATGAATTTGGCGAGGTAGAGGTGACGGAGATTTATGTGACAGAGATGATATGATTGACAGTTGGATGGTCAAGTAAATAACATGAGATGGTGGTTGGTGGCTGAGGAAGTAGATAAGATGGCGGTTGGTAGATGAGCAGGTCACAACATTATGTATGGCGGTTGAGCAAGTAGTTATGATTGTGGATGATGGGTAAACAAGTAGATAGTAGAAATGAGGTTAACGGATGATGAGAGAAAATAAAACGAATGACAGTGTAGTCCAAAGAACGAAAAGGCACGCAAATTGATGGCGTAGTACGATTGAATGTGGTTAGCAAAGACTTTAAGATGAAGTTGTGGTTGAGAGGTATGGTTGACAGTTGTGGCTGCAAGACGTGACGTAACTAGATACATGTAGGACAAACTGTACTGCTGACAACTTTGCCAGATTCAGATAGAATAGGTTAACGGATGGGACTTTGAAACTGGTGGGGTGATCAGTGGTGGTGGTGGTTTGGGACTAGTTGTACACTGCTGCTGAATATGAGGGATTCAGTATGGTGGCGTTTGTGCCTTATGATAACATAGCATCTATATTTTGTAGCTGAAATATCATCCAAGGGTTCTTATGGTATACTTTCCGAGTTTCTCCTTATATTCCCCCCGTGGTTGTAGGGCAAATAACTGGCCTGGCATGGGTTGTGGCTTAGGTGTGGAGGCCGGTGTGCCCGCCAGATGGTTTGACCGACTCAGGAGGGATCCCTTTGTCTCCTGTGGCTACTTCTCTTTGTTCACCAACTCGCTGGTTAAGTGAACCTAATCATTGTTTTTGGCCTGGCTGTTTCTGCCGCTATCGTGACTTTGCCGATGTTAAGTAGCAAAACTTGCCCATTCAGAGCTCCATTGTCCTCAGATAGCCATATCGGTGCTGATGGCAAAGATTATAGAAGGGCGGGTATTTTCCCCTTGTATATTACCAATGACGGTGTGGCGCAATCACAGCGCTTACGTATAGTGAAGGGAGAAGCTTGTTACACGAACTGTTTACCCATTAACGATATCAGAACGTGACATACAAATAACGCAGATTAATGGCATGGAAACTGAAGCACATACGCGGTATTTTATGGTCCGTAAATCATATGGAATCCAGACCATTTACACAATGAATAGTGCAAATATTGGGGGAGGGAAGGTGAGCGCACATGCCTGCCCCCGCCCTATTCATCTGGGAATATTACAGGGTATGTTATTAACTCCAACTCTGTTTAAAGTAACAATTAGTGGATGGGCGGGTAGGCGACTTGTCGACCACTAGGCGCTTTGTTTACACTTGCCTACCAATCAACATCCCTCATACATCACGCCTGGGCTCCTGCAACATAGAAGCCTCTCGCTGATTGGTTCTTTCAAATTTCAGCCATCTGCTGAAGGTCTTTAAGGACTGAAAGTTGGGAATTAAAACTTGGGGATACGTATCTACTGCCCTATCGATATAACTATCCTTATCAATGCGATCCCTCTGGTAAATGGGCGTATGCCGAGCCTAAAAAGAACACAATAATAAAACTTACAACCACCGTTCACTGGGTTCCTATGCAATTATTCTCAGCCACTCAGCTGGTCTTAAATAACAGCTTTCCAAACACTAACTTATTAAGAATAGCTCATTTACATGGCTAAATAGAGAGCAAGGCATACATCGAGGGTGAGTATATCACAATACCTCGGGACAGGTACCAATTATTGAAGGCAAAGTATGGCTGGAGTCCTATCTAATACCTTTGAAATGAATCTTATCATCGGGGGTGATCACACAGGCTATTGTTTACCGGACTCACTCGCCGGGAATAATACATTTTGATGTGATGCCGGACGGGGCCCGCATGCTTAGTGGAACGGACACCCCGCTAACCCGACCTGCCTCTCCCACAACCGGCCCATTACCCCCCCATCATCAGCTACTGCACCGGCACTGCACAACTGGCTGACGAGCACCGGACGTATCCGGACGACGGAGGGCAATGCAGACGGACTTCGTGTCTTACTAGAGGGGTCCAGTAACTAGGGGTCGCTCGCAACTGCATTGCCAACTCCACCATTGTGAAGAACAGATAGAGTTTGCATAATTATATGTTTCATTAATAGGTCGTTGGACGCCGCGAAATCAGTCGTGTGGGAGTTCATGCGTTCTGCAGAGTGGTTGCGGGGAGTCGGTTCTCTCGCATGATGCTTCCCCTGTTCAGCAGGCTTCCTCCTCCTCCTCCTCCTACTCCTCCTCCTCCTCCTCCTCCTCCTTCCTCGCTCCTCCTTCTGGTGTTATCATCTGATGTTACTGCCTCTGCTATGTGGTTCGAAAGTGCTGATGCTGAGAGAAGGTTTTCCATGTTGTTTCGTGTCACTCTGTCAGCAAATGAACAGATTATCATTATTTTGACGAGTGTTTGTGTGTGTGCGTGTGTGTTTTTCCTATTATTTTCAACCTATTTGTTCGCACTGGGGGAGAGCTTTACACCTGAAGGTCCACGACTTTGATTAATTTCTTATTTGTCATATATATATATATATATATATATATATATATATATATATTGATTTCTTAATGATGGTGACATTTACTTCCTCTTCGTTCAGGCTGTTATGCGAGCCAGCGACTCTGGTGCTGAAGAAATGCTTCCTCACGTCCCTTCGTTTGTCTCTATAGCCCCACCCACAGGTGTGGCCTCTGATTCTGGAATTTCTTATAGGATCAAATAACTAAATCATGTGAATGTCGTCATGGCCTCTTAGAAAAGTATACCTAGTTATCATATCTCTCTTAATCATTCTTACTTCTAATGTTGCGGGATTTATTGGATATCTCTCCACTCTCTTTGGCTCATTCCACACAGGTCAGGTACGATTTTTTGCTGCATTTCTTTCGACCCTTTCCATCAGTTGTATGTGGATTCTCAAGTCAGGAGACCAGATGGTTGGGGAGAATGTAGGTCGTTTATGTATTATTAAACACCTCACGGTCCATGTACTTGAGGGCAACTCCGACAGTTGCTAAACTATATTTTGCCACTATTATGATCCTCCTTATAATGTTTTGGTGAAAGAATTCTGCATGATGTCAAAGCCCAGATCTGTCACAGTACCGCTCTTGCATATTTCTTTTTTTTTTTCCGCCGATGTGATATTCTGGGTCTGGTCTTTTTGAACCCTTTCATGTCTTCATAAATTCCATTTTCCAGAGTTTGATTGCATGAGCCTTTTGTGCGACCATTGTTTGATCTTATTTGTGTCTCTCCACTATTTTGCTGTCCCTGTTGCTTCGCGTTCTTTCGGGATTTTAATACCATCAGCAAACACAAGCGGATATGAATTCACCTCGTTCGGCAAATCGTTCACGTGTATCAGAAGTAACACTGAGTCCTGGGGTACCCTACTTCACGTGACCTCGCCCTGTTTAAGAAGGCTCTCCTGGCTTGTATTTTTTGCTCCCTCCTAGCTAGGTAGGTAGCTGTTAAAAGAATCTGAGTAGTCCTCTTCTGACCTTTCTTTGAGCTGTTAGCTCCATTACCTGTATCTTGTAGGGGACAGCATCAAAGACCTGGTAGTACGAGAACGTAAAATTCACCCATTCTTCCTTTTTTCTCCTAAGACTTTGCTTACTGTGTCATGGAAATTCAACAGGCTCACCGCACAAGCTATTATCCTTTCGAATCTTCCACTTGGGTAACTGGTGCCAGTCAGGTACTCCTGTATCTTCTTTCTAGTCATCGTCTCTAATGTCTTGTTAGTTATGCTCATAAGTGATACAGAGCTATAGTTCAAGGTTATTTCTTTACCACATTTGTTAAATATTGGTTCTGCTTTGGCTATCTTCCATTTTTTTTTAGACATATCGCTCTTTAAAAGAAGTCTAAAACAAGGGGGAGCGTTGAGCGTTGAGACGAGGTTGATAAAATGTAATGACTCCTGGTGATGTTCGCAGACTGTTCTTGAAGCGGACTGTAGGAGCGTGCGTGGCTCCATGTGGCTATGATACCGAATTGCAGCTCGGGGACGAGGGATCTCAAGTGGTGACGACGACGACGACGATGTTGCAGCAGCTTCTTCCAGAACTTACCGATGAGGTCCAGCTGAAATTTGAAGAGAGTTAGGTAGATCAGTGTCTCACTTACCTCTTGATACGTGTTGTAAGAGGGACCTAGGATGATCTTGCTTGCCATGTTCTACATTCTTTTTAGTAGCCCTTGTGTTGCAGATGAGGAGAAGTCCAGATGGGGGAGGCACAGAGGAGTTTGGGAAGAGTGGAGGTTGTGCAAAGGACCTTGAACTAAGACAAAAGGAATCCTTGTGTCACGATCTACAGTGTAGAGACGACAGTTGGAAGAATTATGGGTTGTTACAACGCTTTCCTTACAGCTTAGTTTACCCTCCAAAGTGACATCAAGACACCATGTATAAAGACATTAAACAAGACTGGGCTAAGTACACCACCCTAAGATGTACCACGTTCACGGTTTTCAGTCATACTTTTGCGTCCTTGAAACAGAACAGATGACCTTTTGTTGGACAAGTAGCAAGATATCCAGCGCGGGAGCCAACCCTCTACGCCCACTTTAGCAACATCGACCAAGACTGTGCGTCGACTGGCAATATCAAGAACAGCTTCAGGATAAAGGAAGATGTGCAAATGATGATGATGATCACTTTATGCATAACACCATGTACTTTAGGAGATAAATATAACCTTGATTTTATGTGCCAGACAACTCAGGACCATCCTTTCAAAAGATATACATAAACAACTCGTCAAAGAATTAGGTTGGCTGGGTTTGGATATGGAGACAGAGGTAGCGCTTCTTTCACTTAGCTCATACAATATATAGTGCAGGAAGGGGTTTGCTAGGTACGATACAATGGAGTATTAAAGTTTCATACCTGATGTCATACTCCCCTTCTTTAATCACGGCTAATTCAAGGTAGATTTCAGTGAGCGAGTTATTGGAGTCATCTCCATCTTTGTTCATCAGGAATTGTGTATTCGTCTATCTCTAGGCTCATGTGTTGAAGTTAGCGTGGTGTAGCGGTTAGCGTTGCTGACCATGACGCATTTATGAGCCGCCTGGGGTTGAACTTGCTTAAGTTCGAATCCTGGTCGCGGCAGCCGGTCCACTGACTGTACGCCACGCTGTTTCCTGTTCCACATACCTCAGTGTATATGTAATTTTTTTTTTTTGTGTATGCACTGTTATTCGAATGTAAACAAGATATTCTATATATGCGTGACATATTTTGAAATTGCTCTGTATTACACAGATATTGTTACCTTTGCTGCTTTCAGCATCACATATTATCCTGTAGTTATATATCATGTATTGATGTATCCTATACCTCCCTCCAGACAGAATGGGGACCCGTGTCACCCTCCCATGTCGATGTATCGTATCCATTGTGCGCTCTTTACTGGCCTCCACCTACCCCTAGATTTGTGCCCTTCACCCATACAATACCTGGAGTTACCGATTATTTTATCACTAGAGTTAAAATCCCCATTCGATGAAAGTTAGTTCAGACTATACATTGTAAGAGGTTTGTTATAGTAAGCATTCTCGTCGGTATTTCCAAGTTTTTGATGTTGTGGATTTAGCAACATAGTCCTTGATACCAGATTTCTTACGCTAATGGGTACTTGAGCTATAGTTTGTTTGACGCACATTAGACATAGGTTAAATGATCATTAGACATAGGTTAAATGATCCAAGATTAAGAAAAAAAAGGTAATTTGGGCGTTAATGATCTTACAGGGACCCAACATTCCTGTAGGCACGCTACATGTGTGGGCTCTGTTATTACTTTATGATGAGGGTCAGACGAACCTGCGCGCCAACAGTGTGGTATTCCAGAGTGGCGCGGTTAGAGCACCATCTGTTTCTTAGCCGATGAACACAAAGGGGCAATGTTGCTGGTAATGCGCTCGACCGCCGTTGATTCCCCGGTAGCGTCTAGGAGGAGGAACCAACTAGTGGCTGGTTGATCAAAGGACGCACCTTTCGAGGTAAGCGTGAACAGAACTCGAGCTCTCAAGCTCAGTCTTGGCAGCTGAACACTCTAGTTATTCAGCCAGTGAAATATCAAAAGAATATGTATATCAGCGTTTCTTAACACGGACATATAAAGAGAAACATACTGAAGATCATAGCCATGTTTGTAAGGCTAGTGTTCCCATTCACTACCATTCGGTATTCAGGAAAGATGATCTGAAATATTCCCACACAATAGGAATGGATTCTTTAAAACTGTTGCAACTCTCTCTTGATCTGCCTTTAAGATCGTACTTTCAGTCGAGCCGTAATAGATCTTCTTCACCAAATCATCACTTTTAAATGTGCTGCACGATCATACCCTCTTGAGTGACTTTAATCCGTGCTATATTCTGAAGGCTTTCGTCGCACATCTTTCATATCCCACATCCCCATGGCAACTACAAGAGCTTCTGGTCTTCACTCCCCCAAGATGCAACGGTAAACCACACTCACTCATTCTTTATTATATTCCCATTCCAAGAAACGTAGTAACGTCACACATTAAAGGGGTATTTGCACAATATTTTTTTTTCTTTACTACTACTTACGCATACCGACATATGTCTTCATTCATACATTACCGCCAATGTTAAAGAAAAAAAAAATCATATCAGTGTTTAGCATTTGTCTTTGTATACCAGAACAGACAAAAATGCGAGTTTCTTCCAATCTACTTTATAGTCCAGTACATATACATCCTGCTCTCAATACATCTTTCCAAAACTTAGCTCTGACTGGCATACCCTTCTCCTTCCTTAAGTCCTCTTCAGTCCTTCACTGAAATCTTAATTTGCTAATTTTCATCGAATCAGTGACAATCCTACTTCGTACTTTACCAATGTTGCTCAAAGAATCTTTCCTCCTTGCGTTCTCGAACTTAATTTCACTTTTAATTGTGTGCAGGAGAAAAGGAGACGTTCGTTCAGTTGCCTGTCGCATCTCCAGCTTTTCCAAACACCCGTACTCTCGCCATAAGGACTCAGGACGAAATGAAATCTCCACATCCTTCAGTCCTCGATTGGACAACACTACTGATATAATTAAAAAAAAAATATGAAGGATTGTATGATGTGTGTGAATTCTCTAGTACGAGAGGTATGTGGATTGGAGTGGTGAGTAAACACAGGAGTGTCCTTTTGATCTTTGTTTCTCTCGCGTTTCCCCTTGCGCAGAAGGATTTTTCAGATGTAAGACTTATAAATCCACAGACCGCTTTCACCAAACGGGGCCTTTTTTTTTTTTTTTTTAGGTGATTAGAGAAAAATGGGAAGGCGTTGGTCAAGGGAAGGTAAGTTTTGAAATGGAACTAGTTACATTGTGTATATAGTTATGGGTCTTATGGAGCGTATGGAAAATATTCCAGTGACATGTTTTTCGTGTCTTACACACTTTTCCCCGGCGGACTGTATGTTATGATGTTGCTTCTTGATAGTTAAGGGAAGGAGAAGTGGTTAAGCTAAGCTGAGCGTTGTTTATTGTGTACATCGATGTGTGTATTAAGGCTCCGTGCAGACCAAGGATGTTCCATGTTTGTACTGCTCTTGAGTTCTCAGAAGTGTTGACTGTTTGTATCGTTGTTATCTTCCAGCCTTCGCTGCTCAAGTATGTGCCAATTGGTTTTATTTTCAGTTGTCCACATTGTTCTTTGGTGCTTTCCGCGTGGGGGTACCTTACGTTTGTGGCGAATCGTACAGAACCGTTTTGCATCTTCTGTAGCTTCGGCATGCGCAGGATTTGTTGGTGAGATCTGTGAGAATAAGGAAATAGATATGACTAAGGTGATCTCTGTGATCTCTTTGTGCTACTGCTCACAGGATGAGCATGTGATACACAGTAAAGTAGCCGCTGAAATCGGCACAAATCTAATCATGGCTTTCACCAGGTGTATTTTCGGCTCTACGGAAGCTGCCAGAATCTTTGCAAACTCGTGAGGGCCTTTGCTCCATAAGTGGTTCTTTTTGTTGCGATCTGTTATCAGACTTCGTCATGTTAGTTTGTGACCCAAGATTTTGCATCTCTTCTGGTGCGTTGTCCTGTTTCCGTTTACGGTAGTGTCCTGAGGTTTTATTCTTTCCAGTGCTACTACGGTGAACATGTTTATGCTCGTCTTTACTTTCCAATATTTTTTCGAATTGGTCTTTTTTGGAAGCCTCTCCATTTGCTAACAGTGTGTGTGTTATGGAACTTGATAGTTTGAAATTACTCACACCGCGTTACTTCATGGTCGGCCGGCCGGCTCCCGTGGTCCCCTGCTCTGTCCACCAACCTTCCGCCACCGCCACCTTCACAGCTGCTGTATCCCACCGTATGAAGTCGTCCCAGCGACTGGTTACATTTCCTATGTATATGTGGGCTGCTTCCAAGGCTTCTGTCGCTCGTTTCTTCAATTCTTTATTTCCTTTGCCATCTTCATAAGAGGCCGTACTTCTTTATGTGAACAACAAGCGCATTCAGTGTCCTGTGATGAGGTATTTCAGACTTATATTCACTGATCATTTTGGCCATACTTTACCCTGTTTCTCCACAGTGAATGGTCAGAAATTTATTATAAGATGTATCATACATACGCTATTCCTCGATCATCGTAGAATTCCACCCCTTCCTCATTGTAGCTCGTCTTCCCTCCTTTGCCTAAGGATGATTTCTTTCCTACCTCATCACCGTGGTATAGATACCCTTCTCCTTCCCCCACAGCGAGTCTGCACAAGCATTTGGATCAACAAACGAAGCCTATATGAAGTAGTGTCCTTCCCTTCTGTAAGCACCCCTTTCGACAATTCTGTCATTTATATGACTTTTCTCTTCAAATTCTGCCAGTTTACACGAAAAATTTTCACGGTGGTACGTTTGCACTAAAAGAAGATTATGATCGCTGAATGTTGCTTAGATATACGTAACAGAAATTTCCCGACTTGAAATGCAGTTCTAGGTGCATCTATTGAAAAGTGGCATTGGAAATAATCTGGCTTTGGTGCCTTACTCTAAGTAAACCAGACTTAATCCTGCACTGAAATATGTTGTAGCTTTTGATAGTATCGACTACACATTTGTGGAAATTAAAGATTACGTTTGTGAGGAAATAACAAGAGGATTAGTTTACAGGCACTCTACGCTGACACTACAGGCAGGAGAAAAGAATTCGACTAGTCAGGAGACATTTGTAATGAACACGATTCGATTTTGTTGGGGAGAATCGCTTTCCAGTGGCTCTGGGCGTGGACGTTACAAAAACCTCGACAGTGCTCATACAATAATTATTTTGTTGAGTTACCACTCCGTGACGTGAACGTCATACATAGTCTTAGCTACATACATATAGTACTCTTGTTTCGATGGTTAATTGGAGAAAAGTTTGGTGCAAGTGATCATCGACAGAATCACTGTAGGTAACTTTCAACGCTGCTTGTAATACTGTTCAATACGGAAATCGTAAAGAATAGCTAGTTTCAATACTTTATTCCTTGATAGAGGAATCGGGATCCTAGTGCTGTCACTAAGTACCCCTGTTACAATACTACTAGAAGCATCTAGAAAGTGTCGCGAGTACATATACATATAATAAAGGGGCTTACTAAAGCCTAAGAAAGTTAGGATATTCCTTCAACACAACAGCAGTATTATCTATATAATATCTGGCCAGCATGGGGAGGGTCATCGTGTCTCCGTCAGGGGGTCGTGGAGTGGTGGTCCAGCAGGCGTCACCGAAGCGTTGTGTGTGCGGACATCCCAGAAGGCAGTAGACAAGGGTAAAGAATACCAGATTTTTCGACGCAAACTTTTAACGGTCTTCGCACTGCCTTTGACAGGAGGTGCTAGGATGACACTGTCAATGAAATGATAAGGATTTAACCTAGAATAGCTTCATTAAGATATTCAAAGTAATGGAGGGAATCTGTATGTACGTATGCGTGCCAGACTGTCATGTTCCAGAATCAAGCAAAAACGGTGGGACAGTGAAGTAGAGAGCTACCTGGTACTGGCAATATGATTCATAAGAAACTCAAAGAGAACAGTAACAACCACATCAACATGGCGCCGCTTCCCTCCCTATATCATTATAGCATACCTTCCTTCCCTCTATCGCCGTAGCATTCCTTCCCTCCACTCTTCATCACCGTAGCATCTCCTTTCCCTCTCTCATCCTCCTCACGTCATCGCTGTGGCATATCTCCCCTCCCTCCACCATTATGGTATCCGTTCCGTCTTCCCTCCATCACCATAGCGTCCCTCACCCCTCTCTTCATCATCGTGGCATCCCTTCCCTTCCTATATCACTCTGGCATACCATCCCGCTTTCCCCCAACACCATGGCATTCTTTTCCTCCTCCCTCCACCACTCTGATATACCCCATCTCCAACATTCCCTCCCTCCTCTCCCCGTGTCGTAACTACCCGTGTGTTTCACTCGTCGTCCCGGCAAGCCACCCATGCTAACCACAGGACACCGGGCACCGTTCACACACCCACCCTGCTAACATCCTCTTATCTTTATGACCCCTTCTTGTTTACATTGTAGGGGTCCAACGCAGGTCAAGTTAGGCGGGTCACGTGACGCTGCCTGGTGAGCGTGGGTGTGTGTGCGTGTGTGTCTGTGTATGTGTGTGGTGTTGGTGGCGGCCCACAGATGGCGTAGCGTGTCGCCCGCGCTGCGTGGTGTAGAAGAAAGGGCGATCAGAAAACTGCTACAGTTTAGCTCCTCATATGACCGTTGGACGCTATGTTCCAATGGCTGCAGTGTTTAGATGGAGGACCTAGTTATTTTGTTTCTTAATCTTAAAACTGGAAAAGGAATCTACGACTTGTATTCACACCGCATGGTTTTCTGTGTTTTTGGCAACAGCCATGATACATTTGTTTTTCTATCTGCATCAGTTTTCTTTATTACGAGTTAAACTGCGTCAAGGATTAAACCAAATGGTTTTTCGGCAATCGCCTCCTCAGTTTGTTCCTTCTCTTATGTCCAGTTTCTGGCAGTCACTCTCTGAAGCCCAGTCCCTGGTAGCCAATCTCTGATAGACAGCACCTACTGCCCAGTTTTTAGTAGTTACTCCAGGTAGCCAGTGTTTGGTAGCCGACACCTAGCACCTATCGCTGGTCGCCGCTCCTGGTAGCTGGACTCTACCAAGCACACAACTTTCAGTCTCTGGTAGACATGTTCCTGGTAGTTTCATCACCAGTTGTTGATAGGTGGCATCTACCACACTATGGTAGATAGTGTGGTAGCCAGTGTGTGGGTGTGAGTTTTCATAGTTACTCCTGATAGTAAGGAACGCTTGGTTACTAGTCTGGTTGGTAACCCTAGGTAGCAAGTACTGGGATTCAAATTAGATCTCCGAGAAAAAAATCCCAAAATACAGAATTTCAGGAGACTAGACTGAAAGAACACACGTGGAAAAAGAAACAAGAAACGTATTTCCGTATGCGTTCTTGTGTTTATAATACTGATTGAAAATATGACATTCAAAAGCACATACAAATGCGTCGCATTAAGTTCGTACAGTCTTATTTGTTACTTCATCAACAGTTGATTATGAATACATCGTGAGAGCCATTAGCTTGCTTTACTGATGTCTGTCAAGTGAAAAAATAATGAATTTTACATCAGTACAGGTACAGAGGTGTCGTGATGGGAGGAAATCGGGACATATATACCTTGGAACGCTCTGAGGATAATAGAAATGAGTTTAAGAAATCTTAGCTTTTTAGATGAACCTTAGGAGGGCAAACTGTTGCTTTGCGTTGATGGATAAGTTATTATTAATTGATACAAAGAGAAATGAAGGTGAAACAGATATAAGAAGATTGTTTCTCGAGGGACTGATCATAATGGATCATTTATGGATCTTCATTAAGACTTTTAGATATCATGGATTTTTCTCGAGTCTTATGGAAATTATGTCCCCTGAGATGTTGCCCCCTTGGGTTTTATTCCATCAAACTTGATTCTTTTTTTTTTTTTCTCAGTAAGAGCGACGAATGTATGGTGGACTCCGAGCCATCCTGTGGGCGGTGACACCAAAGCCAATCAGGGGAGTGAGGCGAGCGGCAGGCCTCCCCGGCGACGAGAGAGTAGCGAAGACTGCCTTCCTGGGTCACTGTTGCCGGGCATTGCTTCTCCAAAAACTAATCCCATTTCCAAGCCAATTTACCGGACTGTTTGCACGACGTATAGCTGCTGCACAATGTCGTACTCGCGAAATTATTATGAACATGAACAGGCAATTATCTGAATCATATCACCCTAGGAAAGCGCGGGTAATAATCTCAACTGATGGAAAACTTTGACAACGCCACCAGAGGTCGTTGCCTAAGAAAACATAAACGTGACCTGTCTTGGCACCAGGTCAGGTCAGAGGTCAACCCTGCGTGGGAAGGGAGCTAATGGGCTGTAACCAAGGAATGACAGCACTGACAAATTTCCCTGTTGACGTCTGGTTTACGAGTGGCTGGGAGAAGAGTGCTGTACCTACAGCAGGAGGGAGTTGGGAAGCCTGGTACAAAGCAGCAATGGTCGGCACACTGACAAGGTTTAAACATGACCCTCCTGTCACGACGTCGAGGGTTAAGTGTCGAGGGAACAGTGTTTGACGTTACAAAGCTCTCGCACTACCAACCAGAAATTCATATAAATGGCCATGAAAGTAGTTCACTTATTGTATGAATTATAATGTTATTCATTGAGGCTCCGTCCCTGGACCCTTTTTCCATTCATTTTTGTTTCTTTTTTGCGTCATCGCCCACAGAATGGGCGGGAATACACAAATTCGTCGCTTTTGTGGTAAAATGAAGCATATTCATCTATGTTTGTCACGAAGGACAGTGATGCGCCAATTTAATACATGAGAAACTATACCAAGAATTTCATTTCTTTCTAGTAGAAAGAGAAAAAACTCATAATTGTATATAGTGTTCCAGTGGAAGGGGACCAGGGTTTACTTATGCGAATGAATTAATAAAATATACTCTTGCAAACATTCTGTTGTAGAAATACAAAATTCAGACATGATTCCTTGGGTACATGACGATGATATGTACCATTTGTTGTTTCACCTAAGATGCTTCAAAAGTATCCTAACTTTGCCTTTCGTAAATAGTTAATATCTTACATAACTTGTTTCATGATCCAAGTATTTTTCTTTAAACCTTCGTAAATTGTTCAGTTACTATGCTAATTGTTGCATGATTCACTGAATGTTGTCTGAACCTCGTAATAAACATTTCTCTCACAAAGCCACGCAGTCACTGAGGCGCACTCCCGTGGACCTTTGAATCCTCTTTGCTTCACGGCCCACACTATGGTTTGGACAGCGGAAATCTTGCATTAGAAGTCAAAATCAGTGAAACATTCTTTCAGAATGGAGGGGGAAAAGAAAACACTTGTCAGTTCTCACGGTAGAATCCCAATAATCAACCTGCCATCACCTTTTCACCTTCAAACAATTCATCCTAATAACATTACTCACCGAAAGCTTTCCCAGCAGTGTGACTCAGAACACTTGTTGAATATCTTAGTGGGGGATTTATATCACGAGACCTTATGCGACTTTTTTACGTCTCTTTTAACCCTGCAATCTGTTCCCAAGGTCTGCCTCAGATGACAGCAAACCATAGAACTGGGTTGTGTTACCTGCTTTACATTCCAGTATGATCCAGGCATCAGCTTGCGTTGTTGGTGTCTGTTAAAAAAGGATAAAATACATTAGTCCATGACACAGGTGTCTCCCATCTTTTAACCCACAAATTTTGCAGAGTCTGTGAGAACTATTCTAAACTTGTCATTTCTAAATGATGCATTTGTTACATAACTTGTTTTACAATCCAGTCATTGTTGCTCAATCTTTGCAAATAATTGACTTACTATGTAGATGGCTGTATAGTCCATACAGTGCAGTGATGTCCACGTTAAAATTCATCTCATTTTGTAGCTTATGATTCAGTCACTGATGTCCATTTCTTGGACCTTTCGTCCACTCTGTATCCTCTTTTGCGCTACCGTTGATATTTGATCTAAGTCTGATTTTCCACTCCTCAGTTTTTCTCATGAAGTTTCGACAAGGGGTAAGTCATTCACATCTAGTGAAACAAATGAAAAATGCATAGGGAATACAGTTTAGTTCGCTTGCAGACTGAAATCTCATGTCAGCTGGTATTCAGTACTATATATTCCCCATGTGATGCTCCTATTTTTTTATTGAAAATAATTCCATATCAGACAAAATTTTCCCGCAAAAATAATAATGCACAAATGCCTTTATAGTGTCTGAATCTTTTTCTTGGGATAATTCCTCATGGGTAAGGTCTTTCTGGGCAACACTAAGACAGCGGAGGTAAGGAACCGGAAGTCCATATAGCGTGCCTTTAAGGAACGGGTCAAGCCTGTCAGTCTACTGCCTTGTCGAGACACCCGCGTTGATCACATCCTTGGTGAGGTAACTCTGGATTTTTTTACGGTTTACGAATTATGTGCCCGAAGGAAAATCATATATGAATATAAATCTGTTTACTTATTTCCCGTGTACAGAGATTTTTCTTTTTTTAATTATTTATGATTATCCTAGGACGAATTTTCTTTCTAAAGGCTCCTGCAGCCCAAGGCTGCGTTACTTCTAGTAGCAGGGAAAGTGCACTCCTCTGGAGGGAAGTTCTATGACGAGAGTGTACTCCCAGTGATAGACTTTTCTTTCGCTATGTGACCTTTTGTAGGTAGGGTACGGTAACAACTATATGCAGAGTAATGGGTTTTAATGATCTTTGTTACTATAAAGTTCCTTTTCCATGATATAATTACTTGAATTGATTGATATTATTCATCTCTTCTTTTAATTATTCATATGCGGTTCTGTTTGTTTCTGCAGCAGCCTCTCCTGACTGATTCCATCATTATTCTGGTACATTCAGGCCTGTAAATATTATTATTGAAGTCTTTTTTTGTAGTTGTTGTTGTTGTAATTGGAACCTATTGTACAACTGAATGGTATTTGCCTGAATAAATTGCTTGTTTATTTTTTTGTTTATACTATATCAACTGGGTCCATCCAGGGGGTCCTCGAGCGCCACTTCCTGTAACCTCATCTCATTACCTACTTATCTCTCTACTTCCTTCTTCATCCTCTGGTCTCGCTGTTCCTCCTGCTCCTTCTCCGGCCTTTTATTTGTCTTGTTCCTCCTTCTCCTCTTCCTTTTCCCCTTCATCCAACTTTACCTTCTCCTGCGCGTTATTCATCTTTCACCTGGTAACGAAATTCTTCCTCCTCATTCATCTTAACCTATTCTTCATCTTCATTTTCTTCCACTCTTTCTCCTCTCATTCATCCTCTCACTCGCTCCCATAATCGCATTTTTAGGCTTCTTCTCCTTTCCATATTATTCTCCTTTCTCCTCCCCATCATCTCACTCCAATTACTCTTCTTCTCGCACCTTCTCTTCCATCTCTGTTCTTCATCTCCTTCCTTTTTCTCATTACTCATTACTCTACTCTTTCTTACTCCTCATCCTTACTTTGTAACTTGCCCCCTCCCACTTTCTATCTTTATCCTCACTCTTTCTCCACTTTCTGCTCAGTTTCATTATATTATACATTATAGTTCTACAGCGTATTCTCCTCTTCCTCATTCTTCAGCTCTCCTCATTCCCTCATCTTTCTGTTCATCTTGGTCTTCCTCATTCTGCAAACTTCCCCCTTCACATCATTGCTCGTCTTATTCCTTAAATGTAAGTCTCTTTCATCATCTCGTATTATATATCTCTTTTGTATTTCTGTCTGTCTTTCTGTCTCTCCCTCTCTCTCTGAGTGTTAGTGACGGCAGCGCAGCTCAGTGAGCCAGTGCTTCAATGGCTGTGAAGTTGCACTCCGTTGGCCTTGGTATCCGACATCTTTCTTTCTGCCTCACCGGCACGTGGGCTGCTGGCTTACAGTCCACAAACATTTAGTTCTGTCCATCTCACATATAACACTCGACAACTCGTAACTCACACGACTCTTCGTAACTCTAGATTTTCCTGCGGTGAGCGTTACGCGCTAGCCCTGCCTTTTGGCCAGGTCTTGTCGTAAGTACTCTGATGTAACTGCTATCTCCCTCTCTTTCTCTCTTTCTCACTTGTGCAGTTAGCGCTACGCGTTAGCCCTCTCTAATGGCAAAATCAGGTCACAGGTACTCATAGATAGATACTCTTCCTGTACAAAAAGATTACCGTCAAACATGTTCTCATACGTACAGAACCGGTATTTGTTTATTCATTTAGATTTAGATGTTCGCTAGGCGCTTTAATTACAAAACATACTCATTTCCTTAACTCAGCCAGTTAACGTGACAAGAAGGCAATAGACTCGCAACTCTTGCGGCAAAAATCAAAATCAGAAGTTACATACCCTGGATTAATGTAACCAACCTGACCGTGCACCTTACTAGGAACATATGATATAGAGAACCAACCTTATCTGTAACATCTTGAAAGAAAACACTTTATCTATACAGTGAGTTATTACGGGTAAATTGCACGGAAGCAGGAGGAAATAATGGGAATAATCAACGGCTGGGATTACTGATGATACTCACGTACAGCTAAGTATGGGAAAGGACTCTTACGAACAGTCATAATCCTTCAGGGCAATCATAGAACAACATTATCAAACTTCATTCGTTGTCGCCCAGTTTCCTTGTAATGTAATACAATGTAACTCAATCACTGATGCCCAGAACCTGGACATTTTGTGCATTCCGTATCTTCTCTAGCGCCACCCGCCCACAGTACACAGTAGAATCGTCGCTCTTGCTGCAGTAATCAAAATTCAAATCCTATTCGTATACAACGAGTGGAGACATATTAATATCCCTCTGGAGAGGATACATATATTCACGAAGCCATCATATAAAGCATTTTGAAAGTTAAGGAGTATGACACCACGCAGGGCAATTTAGAATACTCCTTTTTATGAAAATGTAACGTAAAAACCCAACTGGAACTTGCAAGGGAGCCCGCCCGTCCGACAAGCTACCTACTTGGATTAGCCTGCACCTTGACTTCACGCATTTTAGGATATGTGAACGAGACATTGTTTGCAGATTTATTGCTATAATCTTCCCGGAAGGTATTTTTCTTACAAGTAATTCACAGATATAAAACTTCTGTCAGTGGTTGTGTGGTGTGACCTCTGGTAGGGATGACACGTGTGGTGACCCCTGGAGAGGGCAGGTCAGGCTGGGTCACGGGGTTATGGGAGCCCTGGGACGCGTCTCACCACAACATATGACAGGGCGTTCACTGAGAGCAGTCAAGTGTTTGTTCGGTGTCTTGAGCTAAGTGATAGTTCTTGTTAGTGGAGGCTGCATGTAACATGCGTCCTCACTCGGGAGACTATTTGATCCCACCTTCTCTCAATCTCTCCTTCTCTCTGTCTTTATCAAGAGATAGGGCCTAATGAGTGTGAATGACCTACCTGAATATGTTTGCAGATTATTGCTTTTTTCCTAGTTACCTGCTGTCGGTTAAATTTTTTTAATGCTTCCGGTGAGTTTTGTTCCGGATCAGTAAAATGGATAATGAAAAGCATGTATCTTGTGGACTGAGGCTTATGGTACCCTGCTCGTCATGTTAAGCAAGTCGGATGTTTTTTCTTTTAATACTACTCTGCTTTCTACCTGTCAGCCAGTTCAACTACTCACACGCAAACTTGATTTCCTATGCTAGAGGCTTCAAGCATATATATTCTATCGAAAGCCTTTTAAAAGTCTGCATATATAACACTTGAAGGTATTTTGGAGTCCCAGTTATCATATACATGTCCTAAGGTATCTGTAACATGAAATGTATTTTGTGTTTGTGACATATTTGATCGTCAGCATTAAAATGGATCGCTGTTATACATGGGAAAGACTGACAAGAGGCGACTTGATGGCCCGTAGCCTAGATATGGAAGAAACAGGATAGCAAAGAGGATGGCAGAGTGTGTTGATGCGAAGGAGGGTTTGTGGTGATGTGATCAGAGTGACTATAGAGACACTGGTGATGGATCGTGATGTCAAGGGTTTGTTGTGGCGACATGGAGGAAGAATCCTGTGGGGGTGGAGAGTGTAGGTACGAGAGATCACCAGGAGTGGGTGGAGTGAGGATAGAGTCATGATATAAGGTGGAGGTTCGAGTTGGCATGGAGGGAGAGGCGAGGGGATATCTGTTGGAGGGAACGTACACGGGAGAGTCTTTGGTGGGGAGGAAGGTATCAGTGACGAGGCCAGCAGCATGGGGTAGACCGGGAGTGAGAGAGATCGACACTCTCCCAGCGGGGTGCCGTAGGGGCAGGAGTAGGGGTTGGGAGGGGGGGGGAGGCTAACACAAGGAGTAACAAACAGAGAGGAAGAAGTGTGTGATAACTCTTACAAAGAGAGAGAGGGAGAAAAGGATTTGATAATTCGGACATGGAGATAAGCCGAATACTACAGGCAGAGATCATCACTGAAGGATGTTTATCTAAACGGTGCGTGTACGTGAGTGGATGGCAGCGTTTGTAAACAGTGTGTGGATTCCTCTCTTGCAGTAATACCCAGTATTAGAATATGAAAATAAATTTAAAACAAATTCTAAACCAGAATTTCTCTTTGGAACAGAAAGAATAAAGAGCACAGACAAACTTCAAGACCAGAATTTCACTGTGGAGCGTCGAAAATAAAAAGAATTAACAAATCGAGAATTTCTCCGAGGGACAGAATATCACTGTGGAACAGGAAAAATAAAGACAGTAGACAAACATTCCATACCCACAGTCTTCTGAAGAACAGAATATAAAATCCATGAAAAAAAAAAAAATTGTATTAAATAGTCTACGGATTTCAAAATCCATCGTCTGCAGTTCTAGAGTTTGAGAATTTTATGGTGACGCACCACTGCAGGAGTCTACAGGGCTCTTTCTGTTAATTTAAGCGATCAGATGTCATAGTAATAGAGAATTTCAGGGAAGGACCTTGAGAGATCTCATCGTAAAGAGGCTCTGAGCGAGTTAAGTGTGCTGCTTCACGGAGACTTAGATGTACGTCCACAAAATATGACGTCCTTACAGCCAAAATGATTTTAGTAAAAGAATATTCCAATGAAGCTTCACAACATACTAGTAGCATAATCATTAGGCAGATATTACATATATAAGTATATATATGTCTGAATCGTCACCTACCTCTCGATAAGCAGCACAGCTTCAAATTATTGGACAATACCGCCAGAATCCGTCAGTTGCGACATCATCAACATCTCAATATTCCTCATCAGCTCCGCAGCAGGCTCCCAGATCCTATAACTGACCGGATACGGACCATTATAAGCCTGAACACGATCCTGCTGACGCCTTAGTGGCATCTGATCCGCCATTGTGTGCGTGTTTACCCAGGCGCGGCCCTCCTGACGTTCCGAGTTAAGACGTCACCCCCAGACACTGGCCGGAAGTCTCGTCAGACATATACCCCGCTGGCAAAGGCAAACGGAAGAAGACATTAATATAGGAGGGTGAGCAGTGAGGGGAGACGAGGCCTCGTCCCCTCTGATAGACCCCGAGGGTCAGTGCGTCCGTATTTATGCCACAATGAGTAAATACGAGTATCGTCTGCTGTATTCACTTTTCTGCAATTCTAATATTTTTCCGTTGTAAAGGCCATTCACACAGACCTATTGTTTGTCGAGTGCTCGACTCTCAGAGATCTCATTATTGTCTTCAGGATACAAAATACATAAGTCACTCTAGTATAGTTTAATTACCAGTTTCTGTTCGAAATGTTATACGAGTAAGAAGGAGCAGGTTGAGCAGGTTTCACATGGAGGTGGTTGAAGTAATGGAAAACAAAAAAATTGGAAAATATCCTTTAATGGATTTTATAGATACGAATATGAGAAAGGGAATATTTCGGGTATGAACAAAATAAAGAAACACACACACACACACACACACACACACACACTCGTGGGGTTTCCGTGGTGTAGTGGTTAGCGTTACTGGCAGTGAGTCAGTACGATCCTGACGGGGGGTCGAGCCTACAAGGGTTCGAATCCTGATTAAACCTCCTCTTGAACGTAATCTGCATCACTTCCAGTTCATCTGTACCCTGTGATTCGTAAACCCAAATTATATGATTCTTTCTTGCTCCTCTGAAGCATTTATATTGTTACCACAACTGATATCTTGTACCTGGACGAACTCTAATACTTTTTGTATATGTGTAGCCTGTGTTACGTTGCTTTGCATTATATCAATACCATTAAGTCTGTTCCTTTTTCTCTGACGGGACGAGGATCCTCTGGGTTCCTGGGCCCACTCGTCCCACGTTTCACCTTCTTATATCGATACAGTGTACCTTCTGTATACCTTCCGCACGCTCTGAAGACTTGTCCACGTTTCCTCCCAGCCATGGGCCCTTCAACCATGCTGTCACTGAAATCCTTGTCTTTGTATATTACGACAGACAGAAGTCTTGAGACAGAGATTATGTTTGTCTTGTATTTAGAAAATGGGGAAAAAATGCTGTTTTTATTACTTCCTGCGAAGTCTTCCACTTTAGTGTTATGAAATGCAAAACAGAATGGTCATTGAGATTCCCCATCCAACAAACTTCACACATTGGTGTAAGTTGTCCTACCTGCTTGTGCCCCGCCGCAGAACTTCCCGATTCAGGCGAGAAAAATTTCAGAAAGGCTCTATGAAACAGGGTATGAATCTGGATGATGATCCTTCCAATCACCTTACAATTTGAAAACACTGTGCCACACTAATCTGTAAAGTTTCTGATATCTTCCACTATCACAAACAGCATCGAAGGGACCTAGTGGTCCCTTGCTCTTTGAATTCCTTCATATTCCTTTGCATATCAAATGCACAAGTTTGGACGTTCATTTAGTTTTCAGAATGCCAAAATAAATAGCTTGTGGCAGGCACTAAATTTTTCTCTGGTTGCTTCCAAGAAAAAAGTCTCTCTACGTAGCTGCCACATGGTGAGATATGTATGCATAATTCTTACGTCGGACACACACAGCGCATAGTGATTGCAGATCATCCACGTTGATCATATGTGAGCAAAGGAGTTACTTTGTGGCGAACTATCAAGTGGGTGGCTCCGTCGCTGTGTCCCTGAGCAACCGTCGAAGTTCCCAGGTGACTGACAGTTCACAATGTCACATGACACCTTTTGACACCCAGGAGCGGGTGGCGTGGTTACCCCCAACCCTAGTACCAGGGATCATCCTGTTTGTATACATGCTAATTGTCGCGCCTCGTTGACCTCACACATGGTCACCACATGGGGTCAGGTCAAAGGGTCACAGGGTCATAACCCTTCATAAAATGCCTGCGAAACTGTCTGTTGTAGAGGTATTTCCCTCTTATGGTCTGCTTATAAAAATGGTATGATTCCATCAAACATCTCGGTTAACGAGCATCTCTTTACCTTGAGGCGTTGAGGAATGAACAGCGACTTTGATTTGTCTGACACTTCAAAACGACACTTAAAAACGCGTGTTGTTAGTTCATTCTACGTGAATAAAGCTAACACTTCAATACATATATTGTCACTTAATACTGTATTGGTAAGACTTAACGGAAGACGATTGAAAGAAGAAATAAAAAGTGCGAAAAGATAGAGGGAGGTGTAAGAAGGACTCTTCTATCAATAGTCAGCATTAGAGTCTATAACACAACGCCAGTTTGAGCGCTGCTAACTTGACGACGGTAAAAGCCATCACAGTTAACATTAACGCAATCAAAAATACCGTTACCAACATTATTGTCTTTAATGTCATAATCTCTCTAGCCATAATTAGCTTCAATCGCCACCATCGTAATCATCACGGCTACTGTTATCAACACCTCGACCACTTAAACATCTCCATGGCTACTAGTGCTATCACCAATATCACCATCATTAACATAACCACGGCTGCTGTTGCTGTCATCAACAGCAGCACTTAACATCCCCACCTTTAGCAACATCACCAACACTGCCTTTGCTGTTGCCATCATTTCCTACGCAGCAACCATCATTACTGTAACTAGTAACATAGCAACCAGCACTGTAACATCACAGTTACCACCAGTTACACCACCATCACTCCCACTAACATTGTTATCAACACTGCGATCGTTGTTACTGTTATCAACAAACACTCTCTCTGTAGCCAACATTACAGCACCCTTAAATCAGTGACACCTTCACGATATTATCAACACCATTAAGGACCAATGACAAGCGTTACTACATTTTGCACCATTGGTAGAGTCAGAATCCAATAATGCCATAACGACACACCAGTGCATAACCAACCTTTAGGAAAAGACCCTATAATCTTTTTATGCATTCTGTAGGCTACCTTAGAAAAGTAAAGAGGTTACTTCGCTGTAGGTCAATAAGTCCACTGTTACATTTGCTGTGTGAACCACATTCACAACCAAAGAAATGTCCAGACTTCGCGAGCCAACACGAAGCAATAACCCACACGCTTTCCCTGGAGGTCTAGGCTGTGATCTAGTAACAACCATCTTCATCACCACACTCACGGAAGACCCTCATTAATTTGACAAATGCTACCAAATGACCAACATCACAACCATCAACACAACTACCAATTTGATAACCACGTACAGATATGCATCACATAATTATATCTTGCTTCAGCATCCCATTTACTCAACTAGAGGAAAAAAAGAATGCATATTTTAGAAGATTCATCGCCGTTCATCCCATTTCGTTGGCCTAATACCTGTATATGACCCCGATTAACCTGTGGGGCACTTGACCTGACCTGCAGCTGATCATGAGGTCAGCTTTCCCTGGCGTGACTAATCCACCTCCTTTTGTTACCACAGGCAGTGAAATGAAAGGCTTTCATGACCCAGTAACTGCAGTCTGCATTGCAGTGCAAGACACTGTTACATCTCTCCTCTGCATCAGTAACGTCTCATTCTTATGTATCATATATTGTATCAAGCGTGTCATCATTTTCTTTATTCATATCACGTCCTTCTTCCATAATGGTGAAAATGAATTTGTTGAGTACAACCGGACGGCCAGGTAACGAGTCCTCCCTTAGGGATTTGGGCGTCTCTGCCCTTTGCCACGCTGCGGGATTGGGGTCAGGGATCCCCAGCTCTTCTCCACTGATTCCCTGAGAGGGCGCACGCCTCTATGGTAACCTGGTTAATGAGAACAAAGTGGAAGAGATAATGAACACAAAGAATGGATTGCTGTTGAGATGTAATATCTATTTGCCTAACCAAATTGTTGGGACAATAGTTGTGATCACATGCTTGCCTTCTTCGTAATGGATTAAGTTTGAACTGCAAGAGTAAAGATATCTAATGATTATGAAACCAGGTATGTGGTGTATCAGAGAATGCTAGTGTCGTATGCGTAGAAACAATTATGAACGTAAGAGAGAATTCGTATACTGCAATTAATACCCTGAACAAATTGACAATCTGTTACTGGTAGAACTCACGCGAATTAGTACAGAAATACTTGCATAAGTCATAGTTCATAAGGCGATACAAAAACTACAATTAGTGAGGATGGTGGGAACTTGTGTGGAGCAGTTGGTGTGTCAGATGAGACGGGAACCCAAGACCATACCCACAATGCCCACCCACGGGATATCAGAACCTCACACACTCGCTAGTTGAGATATATCTAATATTAGATTTACGTTCTACCTCTTCTCGTGTTGATTCTACCTGCTGGTTAAGTAGCGAGGTGGAGCTGTGTTCCTTCAACCAGTGAGAATTATATTAACGAATAAAATTCGTGGTGTTGGTGGTTGAGTCCTCGGAAGAAAACATATGAGACCAAAGTAAGTGTACTCCTACTTGATGCCGACTAATGTGTTAAAATCCCCATTTAAGGCAGACTGGTGTCGTGTGACTAGTGAGGGGATGGATCGTTTGCAGAGGGTGATTAGCAGTTCATTAAGCGCATTACTGGGCACAATTTGTAGTTTGTCTCGGGTGAGAGCGGAGGCAAACCCAGGAAAATAAGCTACCAGAGACATGCGTTTTGTTCCGGTAGGCTACTGGTGTGCGAAATCGTGTTGGTTTAAGCATTAAGAATTTAACCCCAATAACTGTCGGGAGTGTTCAGTATTTATTTCGCCATTTAGCCATAAATATCATACTTTTTTTTAACCATCTACACACACACACACACACACACACAATCTTGGTACACATGGTATGGGGTCACGCGTCGCTCGGACGCTTGAGGGGAGGCTCGTTATGCTCCGGTTCATGTTACGAGACAGTGTCATTAGTGACCTTTGCCCAGGAGCGTCCCTGACCTGGCGAGTGTCAGTCCGGGTCGACCGCCACCCTCAAGATGTCTTTATTTACGGTCCTCGACCTGGCCGCTGTACGCGGCACAAGGACTGAACTGATGAATGGACGGCCAGGTTCCTGCTGCGAGTATAGTGTCCTCTTTATGTTTGGTCCGGCCAGAGGGGGAGAGAGAAACAGAGAGAGAGAGAGAGAGAGAGAGTATTTGTTTGCCCAGGGGAACTTGGGACGAGATTTTGCCAAAAAACAGCCTTGTCAAGTATTGTGTATGGACTGGAAACATTGCGTGTTGGTAGGCTGAAAGACGTGCGGGTGAGAAAGAAAGAAAGAAGACAGCCGTCACTAACCCTCCCAATACCCAAGTGGGTACTACTACCTCCCTGGTCTGTGCAAGAGAGAGAGAGAGAGAGAGAGAGAGAGAGCATCATCAGGATATAATTGATGGTGTGTTGGAGGGTCTCGTGTCGCCCTCTATCAGACATGCACGTCTTCATGATCCCAGTCATGCACCAATCTCCCTCTGGGTATGAGACATGACTGTTCGTCTCCCCGGAATTCATTCCTCCTCTGTTCGTCGACTTAATTATTTCTTTCCAGTCCAGTATGTAGGTTAACGTGCTAGTAAGGTTGCCTTCTTGTTAAGCTTGATATCACGAATTACTTGTCACTGTCGAAGAATAAAGTCATCCATGGCTGGTGTAGGTCACTGTAATTTGACTTCATTAAGATGCTATTGTCAGCAAAACCTGGTCTTCACAGCGAACTATTTCTTGTGCGAGAGGGACAGGTAATGCATGTGTGATCAGTCACAGATGGAAACGTATTAGACAAAATCACTTCACCTCAATAGTACAATGCTACTAAATTAGTAATAAAACTGCTTGATTGATAATCCAATCAAGTGTCGGCTGTTGGCCCTTTAGTTATAGCGTTACTGATCTTAATGTCAAGGTGTACCGTGGAGCATGAGACGGCCGAGGGTACATTATATATATGTGGCTGGTGCACCGTGCTGGGGCACTCCACTTGGCTGATTGCCCCTGTGGTTCATAAGGGTCCATTGCCTTCAGTATGAAGACACCGAGGCTTTTATGCTGTGGGAAGAAAACGAGAATTTCCCCATAACGATGAGGTATCACGGCCATCTGTAAAATGTTTTCAACCTTTAGCTGAAGTTGATTTATTACTATGATTACCATTATTCATTATTATTGATCATTATTATTATAGCTTTTCGACTGAGTACTTTAAACAAAATTTCCCATTGACACATTTGCCTTTAAAATCATCCCTACAGTGTGGAAGATGATGAAAGGGGAAAGAGTAAAGTAGTTCCGAGAATTCTTTGCCTTGGAAGGTCACTCGGATCTCACAGACATCGGTCACATTGTCTTGCTTGTCGTGGTGAAAATTGTACTTTGGTTTTGCCATCATCTTTTTCTTTGTCAGTAACTGTTTTTCTGATAGGATAGAAATTCTCCATTACGAAGCCTTCATGACGTAAATGATGTTTAGGCCACCGTCAGCGATCGAGGAGAGAGAGAGAGAGAGAGAGAGAGAGAGAGAGAGAGAGAGAGCTTCTATTACCCTTACTATAAAGAGTATCTGTCTGTGTGAAGTGCATGAAAACTGATTTCATTTTATTGCCAAAGCTCTCCAATGTATTTCTCAGTGATATGATCTGAAGTTTCGAGTCTCCGAGTTGTTATGGAGATCTCGATAAAGGTTTCGATACTCCTTTGAAAAACTGATTTGAAACTCTCCGTACTTGTGGTTAATCAATATGCTTCGAAATGCCGTCGAAACACCGAGGTGTTCCATTCGATAATCAAGTTGGCTTTGATAAACAGTAAGTGTGGGTCGAGTGTATGATGGCCAGTGTCAGATCCTGAAGTATGGCTAGGTTACATCCTTTTGCTGACATGTGTTAGGTAGTCACGTTAACTATGTTAGATCCTCTCACTGACTCATGTTAAGATAGTTATGTTGAGTTGCGTTAGGTCCTGTTGCTGACCTGATTTACGTAGTTCATGTTTAGCTGTGCTATATCATCTCGCTGACATATGTTAGGTCATATCTAGATATGTTGGATCCCCATGCTGGCCTGTGCTGAAGTAGATTACTTTTTAACCCAATAGCATTGATGTGGGTGGCAATCCATGCCTAGCAAGATTGCCTCTTGTCGTCTTTCACCATAGAATGCCACTTATACTTTCCGCAAGTGAAAAGTCTCCAAGCTTTAAGGATGATAAATTTGTCATAGTTCATTGTCATGCAATTTGTGCAAGCAGTTACCAAGAGAACGAGTTTCTCCAGATTTAGGTATATCTTGTAGTAACTGACGTGTTGCTGGTGTTTGGGTTATTATAAGTAATGCGAGAAAAATGATGGTAACGGCTCAGTAGGATATGGTGAAGCTTACGAAAAAAACATTACTAGGGGTCGTTCTTGTTATCATGATTCCAGATACTCTACACACTATTTCTCCCTCTCTCTCTCTCTCTCTCTCTCGCTCTCTCTCTCTCTCTCTCTCTCTCTCTCTCTCTCTCTCTGTC
>JAYMFT010000040.1:1154183-1172069 GCA_038088735.1 Panulirus argus | reverse complement strand
ATATATATATATATATATATCCTAACCCAGGTATTCATATTATCGCCCAACCTCAATGGGTGGATGAATAGATGGATGAACTGTGGGCCGACTACAGCTTCTACTTCCAGAATTTGAATTATTGCAGCCCGACCCCGGGAGGACCTTTGCATGCGTCATGGTTGGCAACGTTATCCACTACATCACGGAGACCCAATCGTACGATACTGATAATGATAATGATAATAATGATAATGATAATGATTATGATTATAATGACAGTAATAATAATGATAATGATGATAATGATGTTAATAATATTCAAGACTTTATTAAATTACCTACAGGAAAGTTACGTGTTCAAAGGCACCAAAGGAATAGCTTTGGAATAGGAGTGATTTTGTTTTTCTGGTAGTGTAGTGTGTGAATAAGGGAATAAGAGTGAAGGAGTATGATAAGGAAAGTATGCGTTTTCTTCAACGATACTGAATAAGTCGATGGTGGGGAGGTCCATGAGGATTAGGTAAAAGGAGGGATGAGAAAGCAAAAACAGTTGAATTACTTACAGAAATCAACATAACCTATGACCACCTTACCTGACTTCCCTTAGCAGCCGGGATTTGCCTTAGATTTCAGTGTTTTTGTCGAAACATAACGACTATATTGTAGCCAGATGCTTCCCACCAAATGGAGAGTTTACGCTGGCCACACGGTGAACATTATGCGCCAGAACTGGTTCGTGCGCTAGAGGGCTTTTCTGTGCACACGAACGCATACAACGAACAAAATGGGAATCATAACAGTCATAGACATCATTGGAAATATTGGCATATTAGGTATGGTTTTTCCAGGTTCTGTTGATTTGTACGCGTTTCTTCTACTTCTCTGTATATTAACCCTACATTTTCCCATATCTTTGCCAAGTTTACTATGATAAAGAAAAGAAAAATTCCAAATAATGCTCCGTCAGTCTTATTCTGTTATCCACGTACTATGCTACCATTGCAAAACATAATCACATATACTCCAAAGATATTTCTGTGGTGCTTCCAAACTGTAGGCCAAGGGCTGAGACTTTACGAAGAGGATATGCACAATACAGACAGAATTGTTAAGGAAGGATGGGGATTAACCAGGTAGCCTTAAGTACAGATTATTGGGGTGGCGGTCTGCTGATCATTTAGGATGTTCACAGCGGCTGGAACGGAGTTGCTTTGCAAGCAGTCCGCACGAGCTCAGATGGTTCGATGTTGTTGTAATGGGGTAACGCGCCGTGGCACAAACCCGACTCATTCACCGTGGCAAGGACTCCAACCTGTGCATTTTGGCACAGTAGCAAAGGACCTCAACCCTTACATCGTAACAGGGAGTGAAACGTATGAACCAAAGCAAGGACTCGAACCTGAGTATTTACCGTAGCGAGAACCATACCCAGTGTTGAGGAATCGAACCGTACACCATGTCAAGAACGTTAACCCCGTGCGACGTGGCAAGGATTCGAACCCATATACTTTGGTTAGGATTCGCCTGTGTGTATGCTACAGTAAGGACAGGTTAACGGACTAAATGATCCATGCCATCGAGAATTCCGACCCCTCCACGGCGGTAAGAACTTTAACCCGTCACTTATTCTGAGCATGCGATCCGAAACACCTGAGTGAACTATCGAACCTGTGTCTTATGGAGCGGTATGACCCGCATGCCCCAGGGTTTGGACTCGAACCCATGTGTTGTGCTAAGGAATCGGTTTGTGGTCTTCGGTGATGATTTGAACTTGTGTGCTGCAATGAAGACTCAACTGAATGTAATACCATGTAGAGGGCTGTAACATTTATTGTAGAGTGAGGCCCGGGTCTCTGTAGGAGGGGAAGGAAATGAACCCCAAGGCACTTCAGATACGTGTTTCATGTGTATTGCTTTCTCTAATCCAAAATGTGTAGGCGTCTCTTCACTCATACTTCTCAGATTTTCCATTTACGTGGTATGGACTATTGTAATAAGTATAGATACATATACGTAGAGTCATAGATATTCCCAGAGAGGCGGAGGAACAAGCGAAGCAAACAGACAAACATTATGATAAGCAGACAGTCAGCAAATCACACACACACACACACACACATTACTGCAGAAACCCGCAAGAGGCATTCCTTCAGTACTGGTGTACAACCTGAGAATGATACTCAGTGGGCCGGTGCCTCCCTGGCTTACCTCCAGCCTGGAACCTCCATACATTCCCAGATCTCGTCAATAGCCATCAGAGGGAATATGCTCCATTTAAATCCGAATAACATCATCCAGGAAGTCTGGACATTAACTCAGCACGATAACTTGTGAAAACTTAAAGGAATGAACTAGTTTCATCAAATTACCCACTAAGGCTGTAAAAACTCTCCCAATTTGTCAAGAGCGAGTCTCCTGGACCCCATTGTTCCCCCTCCCCCCACCCCTCTCCCTCTCCCCTCTCACCAAGCCCTCAGTCCCGCTAGCGAACCCTTGAGTGTGTCTCACAAAACAGACTTAGCTCCCGGCTTCGTCTAGAACAAGGCTGTTTGTTGTAACCTACAATGGACTGACTCTGGACGACGGATCAAATCGGTCGGCTTTCGCGATACTAATGAAAGACGTTCCGGGTAACGGGGTTGGTGTGTATTGGAAAAGCAATTAGGAAGAAAAAGATAGGATTTAAACATCATTTTTCAAAAAGTTAATGGATATGGGGAAGAAGTTGGACCCGGGCTGACCGAGTTTACCAGAATGTTTGGCTCGTTTCAAATTGCTTAATTTACTTGTTGATGTATTTATGATGTAAATTACGGCTTTATGAAAGATTAGATTATGCACAATGTAATTACGGGCAATTATTCAAAGCTATATGAATCAATCCTTATCATGAAGTTATTACCATCATAAACATTCTGTAGATTTAGGAGGAAACAAGCGTACGGTGCCAGACGTAAGATATGTTAGTGTAATCACAGGCTAATAATTCTTAAACAATGAGGGGAGTCTGCCAGAGGGAAGGAAGTGAGCGCAGTCCAAAGAATATCATTAAATTGCTTCCAGAAAGTGATCATGAAGGGAGGGAGGGAGGGAGGGAGGGACGGAGAGAAGGGGAGAGAGAACTCGGAAGATGGGGGAGAGGGAGAAGGAGGAGGAGACGGAAAAGCGAGGGAGGGATGGCTCGCAATGTGTCCCCTGAGCTAGCGTGATGTGGTGTTGTAGGTGTGCGTGGCTGGTGTGGAATTATGATGCAAGTTGGTGTGGTAGTTGGCTGGAGTGGACAGGTTGATACAGGGGTTTGCTTCGTGTGGTGGTCGCACTGCTTAGCCGCTGTGGTAGCAGTTGTGTTAGGTTGCAGAAGTCACTGTACTTGCTTCAAGTTATAGTCCTGGGCTTTTGTGGTAGTTACAGTGTTGATGGTTGTAGGTGTTATAGTCGTTAGTTATTATGGGAATTTAACAGTGTGGTTATTTCGTAAGTTACAGTAGTTCACTTTTATGAGACTGGTATACCTCCTGTTTGTGACTGTTGTTATAGTATTGATGAAGCTAAGTGCTGGTCGGTAGGTATGGTAATCATAACCCTTGGTAATCTAAGTGATTGGTTACTGTATTAACGTTCCAGGCTGTTGTGGATGTCATATACATGGTTATTTTGGCTGATGAGTCAGTTATAATATTTGCTTCTGTTAGTTATATTTTTGCTGTTGTGGTAGAGCGTCTTGATATCGTGTTAGTTATACTCCTTGGCTGTACGGATGGTTTGAATGGCTTCAAGTTTGTTATATTGTCTGGTTGTTTTGTTTGCTTAAAATTTGTCTCTTGAAGAAGTTTTAGTGTCTTTCTGCAGCTGTGGCAGTCGTTAGGTTAGTCACGTCGCTCTTGTGAAATTTACTATGCCTGACTTGTAGAGGTTATACCTTTGGTTGTTGCGGAGGTTGTGATTTAGGGGGTGAGGTCCTTATTGCTTTGTCTGGTATAGTGATTAAAACACTTGGTCAGTGTGGCACTTATAGTCTTTGGTTGGTAAGGTCGTGATTATGTTTGGTTGGTCTGACAAAAAAAAAAGTGCTTTTGGTTTTAATGTGGCAGATATAGTGCGTGGGTGGTAGGATAGCTAGTTACATTTTGTTATGATTATCCCTTTTGATAGCTGTAGGGTTAAGTCCTCGGCATAAGGCCTTGAGTACAACGTGTTGTTGATAAAGGGGATAACAATCGAAATATGAAGTTACAATTGTCGTTCTCATGTACCTCCTCGTTGCGTTACCTTGTTAAAGAATATTGCTGTAAATATTGGCTCCGTCACAGGCTTCATGGTGAAGCAATCAACTTTGATGTAAAGAGCAGCCAGCCTTGTTCAGGAGTGGTTCAAGGTCATGGCTTATGTGTCGTAACTGAGTTGATGGAGCTGATGTTGTTTTTTTATAGTTCAGTCGGAAACCTAATAGTTGTAGGCCTCATGACTGAGTTATATGAGACAGTGAGGGGCATTTTTCGCAGCGTTTGTTCTTCTGAGCATCAATCATTAGTTAACCTTGTGTTGGTCTTGAGGTAAGGCCATCAGTATTATTTAATGCTGATTGTCAGAGCGACCAGCATCAGCAAATGATGTTTAATTACCCTCCTCTAGGCGAAGGGCCGGCCGTCCGGGTTCCCATCAGAGGACCTGGGGATTTGCCAGATTGCATTAGTCGAGAGCCAAGAGCCTCTTGAGGATATTTACTGATCCTCTTGTTGCCTCAGCCTGGCGGACATTTCCTGGGATATTGTCCAGACGCTTCGGATGGTTGGCTCTTGATCTGCCCAATCATACCTGTCATAAATGATGACGATCTAGACTTGAGTGTAATGTTAGATTATCTTTACTTATATTTTCCTGCACTTGATGAGTTCCGTTTAATCAGATCGGGTGAGGTGGCAGTCGGTCGTTACTCTTTATGTTAGCCTGTTCTTGGCCCGTGTACTTTGTCTCATCGTGTTACTGTGGATTTTGGTTGTAGTGAGTGTGACTAGATGAAGTAGAAACACTGGATCATGTCTCTGTTGCGCCATCTGTTGGACCTGTGTTTCCAAGGTTAGTAGCTTCCTGAAATGATAGCGTTAGCAGTCCCCAGTCTATTGTCCTTCAGATGCTGCTTTACCCGCTAGTGTTCTGCAGTTCTGACAATAGAAATTTCCATGATGATAGCAGGGAGCCGCAACTTTCGTGTCTGACCCCCAGAGAAGCGACATCCGTCACTGTGACACAATCCAACCTCCGCGTACAGCTCCTGCTGGTGTGGCCTTCGTATAGGCCGACGGCAGGACTGATCCCACCCTACGTGGCCTCCCCACCTCCAACGGTATGTTCTTTTATATGGGTATCGTCTGTATGTGTTGGCAAATGCAGCGTAGACGTAGAAACTTCCCAGTATTATAGTGGCCGTAGGCAGGAGTTCTCAACCAACGAGATAGTGTTGTAATGACTTTATACCAAATGGCTGCTCTTTTTATTTCTAGTACCATGAGAGCACCGACCCTTTTTTTCTTTTCTGTAATTTAGAATGAAAAAAGTACGCAATCGCGCTAAGTCAAATATGAAGGGTCACATTATTCCTGAAATAACATCAGCGGATGGAGAAATGGTGACAAGCAAATGAAAGGCGAGGAAGAGATGGAGTGAGCATTTAAAAGGACTGCTGAATGTGTTAGATGACAGAGAGGCGGATGTAGTGTGTCTGGGAGGAAGTGGCATGCGGAAACAGTATTTGTCTGTGGTATTTGTGTATCAGAAGAAAGCGCATAATAGAGATGCTTTATGGAAGTTAGTACGAATGTATGATGTAAAAGGAAAACTGCTAAACAAGGTCATTGGTTTTCACCACGACAGTAACGTGCATGTGCAAGCTGGAAGGGAGGAAGGAGAGCGATTCCAAGCGAAAGGGAGACTGCATCAAGGGTGTGCGATGTTACCATGGCTCTTTAATTTGTTCACGGACGTAGTGGTGAGGGAGGTAAATGCTAGGGTCTTGGACAAAGAGGTTGGTAGACTATTTGCTGGGCATTTTTGTTTTCTTTATCTTTTTTTTTTTTTTGAAGGGGGGGAGGGTGGAGGATATGGCTTGTGGGTGATTTGCTGTTTCCAGATGACACAGCTCAGATGGTAGAATCCAGAGAGACATCTCTGAAGCTATTATTTGGGATGGAAGAATATATGAAAGGAGGAAGTTGAAAGTGAATATGAACAAAAATAAAGTAAAAAGGTGCAGCAGGAGGAAGGGAGAGGACACTTTGAGGGTGAGTTTGATTGGGAAGGACCTGGAAAGTGTGGAGTGCCTTAGGAACCTTAGAGTGATTATAGCAGTGGCTGGAACCATGGAAGCGTGAGTTAGTCATAGAATGGGAAACGAACAAAGGATCTGTGTGATTCAAAGAGCATATGGAAAGAGAGGTCAGCGTCTGTTAGCGTAAAGTTGGGAATGTTCGAACGTATAGTAGTCAAAATAGTGTTGTATGGATGTGACTCGCTAGCTTTGAATGCAAACGAAAGGAAGTGTTAGGATGAAATGACAAAGGAAACGCCTGAGTACGATATGTAATTTGAAGCGGGTTGATTATGTAAAAAAAATGTAAGGGATGTATGGTAGTAACGCAATCTGACCGCGGTGTGCTGAAATGCATTGGTTGTATGGGGAGAATGAGTGAAGAAGACAAAGTGGACCTAGGTATCAAGGTTGGGGGGAGCAAGAGAGATCCTTTCATACTTCTTTTGTAACGAATTCATCTATGTATTGAATAGGCTATGCAATCGTCTTAAACCGTGAGGTCTAGTGGCTGCTGCATTCCCCTGATTTTCCTGTTTGATGTAACTTTCTTTTTAAACGTTCACCTCCGCATTTTTTTTTTCTGTGAAATTCCTTCCATCACTGCTTATGGGACTCATATACTTGCTTAAACTCCATCTTTTGTAAGCAGCTTTGACATAATAGTTTCGCAATCAGTCCCTTTCTGTTTCTCAACCATTTCGCTCATTGTACTTCCTTTGATTTTGTGAGTTACAATTGTGAAATACAATTAGAGTGGGAGTATTTACGTAAATCTCTTAAGATACGTTAATCTATGTATTGTTGTTTGAAAGGCGAGTTAGGGTGTATTGGTCGTAATGCCAGCTACAGCTGGTCGTTGCTGGTTCTGTGCCCCTGAGGAAGGTGTACTTGCCCGAAGGAGAGCGTCCATCATCACTGCTCCCTTTAATATCACGCTCACATCTATCAACCTCTCCCCCTTCCCCTGGACGTATCACCATCATCTATACTATCAGTCTTACCATCAGCTCGATCAACATCTTGAGCCATCATCATTCCCGCCAACACGTGTATCATCGCCCCTCTCACCATCATATGTATCACAATCTGATTTATAACTTTTCACGGCGGGTAATGAATGACCCACCCTCAGGACCCTCATTAAGTAATGCCTGAGACCTCCAGCCTATTGTTTCCATAAATACTATTCCCATAACTTGATTGGACTTCACAACTTTTAGAGGTTTCTCTGAGAACATTACCGAAATAAGCCTCCCGTGCCATGAATCATGATAATCACTCGTATGCGCATAAGATACAAGGAGGATATCTTAGAAATATCTCATTATATGCCCTGTGCTTTTTTCTCTATCATGGACAAGAGTCAGGCTTTAATCTCCCTATGAGAAATAGCCTAGTTGACACCCTCTGCCATGATGTAATCAAATTAATCATGGCTTGTTAGACCCTATTATAACTTCTTACGTAGACACATTATTTGGCGTCCAGTCTTATCTCTCACAATAACCACCGCTTATATATTCCATCAATAATGGTAAATTTCAGGTTTCATGGAAGGGCCGGGCCTCGGTACAGTGAATGCTAGCTCTGGCTCAGGTTAATTCGAATTACGGAACGTTATGATGTCCATGCTGGTGGATTATCAAGGTGAGGAGTAAAATCAACTTAGAATTTTCTTCGTCTAAGGCTGCACGGAAGGGGAACGTAGTCAGTGAGAGGGAAGGTGGGTTAATATGTGATGGTCGACTTGGTGAGGCCCAACGCCACCCCCAGTATGGATATCAATGCCGGGTGGAATGCGATTAAATGCTAGCATCAGGTTTAATTACAGTGATCTGCTGCACTGAATATTTAGTTTTGACGGAGCGTAAGTACGTCTTTTGGAAAGTTTTCGTACGTTACATCATCATGGCCGCCACCTGGACACTGGTGATGTGAAGATAGAATCGATAAATGGCAGTACAAGTGTAGCTGGTTGAAGCTTATGTTTGGATGCTTTGTGAGGTTCAGAGTTGCGAAATGGGAAGGCCAGATTGGGGCAAAGGTTTTCCCCGGCTGCACTCGCTAATGCTCCATTGGACAGTTGTGGGAGAGGAAGCCATTTGGTTCATTCTCTGGGTTTTTCTGGGGTGTGGACAATAAATCTCTTCCCTAGATGTGAACAGTGACTTTCTGTAGCCTGCACAGAGAAAATATCACAGGATAAATTAAGTCATTATGTTCATCGACAGTTGCATTTATAGTTTATGCTTCATAACATGATTATCGTAAAAAATAAGAAAATAGATCATGCTCAAGAATAAGGAAGAAAGGATCCAAACGAATATCTTTGCTATTACGGAATAGTTGAATTCTCTCTCTCTCTCTCTCTCTTTGGTAGGTAGTAGCCAACCACCGAGTAGTGAGGTGTATTACCGTTACTACTCGCCTAGGTATCACCGGGTAGGATAAATAACACTTAACAACACGCAACTCAGACAACTCTTTCCTCGTAACTCCACATTTTCCTGCGATGAACGCTGCGCTTACTCAAGCGTTTTTGGTAAGTTTCGTCGTAAGAACTTTAAAGTGAGTACTTTCCCCATGTATGTATGTATGTATGTATGTATGTAAGAATTTATGTAACTAGATAAATAAAGAAAGACCGGTTTATCGAATTTACGCAGCCATTCGGCTGAAGATACACAGTAAAGATATTACAGAACTGGGGGGAGGGGATGATAATGATAACTAGTTAACTGATCATACAAAAGCTTAAGATCAAAGTGACGTTAGGTATTTCCACGCTTCGGACAAGCACATGAGTGAGGTACAACTACATAGTCAGAGTGGCAGACACGCAGGAAGGTTTACAGAGTAAATGCTGTGGTTTATACATAATACTCTTAGTGGTAATGTGTTGATCATTAACTGAACTGTTTACTTGCTTAGCTATCCACTTGGTCATGAACTGTTTATGACGTTCATAATGGTAGGTATAGGACTGGTGTCCTTTTTTTAATCTCTTTGTAGGATATCTGACTGGTATAAGTCAGCTGTGGTGGTGGACGGTGGTCCGCTGGGGGTGGCGCGTCCGGGGAAGGGGGTGTCCCCTGTATCCGGAGAGGGGGTGGGTGTGTCAGCAGTTTATTGCCAAACTGCCGTGTGAGCTGCCGGTGTTGGTCGGAGTGGTTGAACAGGTTCAGCGAGATGACGGCCTCTTGGTAGGTGGTGCTACTGGATGAGCATCATGAAGAACAGGGTCTGTGAAGAACATTTAGTAAGAAGACAACGTCAAATGATCAAGAAAAAAAGAAAAGTCTTATTTGCTTTCCCAACAGATTTAATCTAAGCTTTCATCAACACCCGTTTATTATTACTTATATCCTTTCACATCGCCATTATGCTAATCAGCCTAATTAACGCCGAGAATTATGCACGCGAGAATGTGGATAACCCGTTACACAAAGAATGAAGCGATTTACTTACTTTAAGACGACCAGGGAATTAAATCGCTGGCCAATCTTCGAAGGTAATGTAACCTAAATATTACCCATCGTAAAACGTCTTGCTCCTGTAAGTGTAGGAATATCGCATACAGTAATTGTCCCCCCCTTGATAGAGAGAAAAAAAGAGAAAAATCCTCATCCTTCGTTTCTCCTCAAGATCAAGATGGTTCGACGGTCCGATCATGTGCCCGATATGTAAATATTTGGCTCGTGGCGCGACAACGAGGTTAACAAGTGACGAGGAGCGAGGCAACGCGTGCCGGGGCAGGTAAACAGACCCGGGGAGGAAGTAAACACTGAAACTCGATACGGTTATTGGCGTAAAAAAAATGTCAATAGCGAGTCATACGTGATCCCAAACGGCACCTAATTATGCGGAATAGAAATAGAGTGTCGAAACAGAGGAGAGACGAACTGCCGAGTTACCTGTGCTTTTTTTACATCATTCCTCAGAGCGAACACTGGTAACTCCCTAGGCGTAATTCATGGAATGTTCTCAAACCTCGAAGAATTCTCTCACAAACTGGAAGATCCTCTTGATGTAGAGCCTCTTTACAACGAGCTTTGGGAAGATGTTCGGTATAGCGAGGTGGGATCATCTACGTGCTTCGGCCCCACAACACGATGGAAGGTGTTTACCATTGCCCGCCTCACACAGCTGGTCTTATTACCCAGGTGGCGGCAGAAACAGGCGATGCAGCTGGTCTTATTACCCAGGTGGACAGGACAACAAGATGTAAGGTGAAAAGGTACCCAGAGAAATTATGTGGAATAGAGAAAATTTATTGTAAGAATGAAAAGATCAGAATGAAGTATCGGTGAGGTGAATGAAGCTGTTTCTGTTCAGTTGCATGACAGGGTAAAAGAGTAAGGGTAGCAATGAATGCAACGGCAAAGCATAGGCATGAAATGATGATCAAAATATCTTAGCCTTGTGTAATGATATTTAATTTGTATAGGGAAACAATCGCTATAAAGATACCTAAGCTCACATACCGTATAGAGAAGTATAAGACCACGGCTGTCGGCGTATATGAACATATATCAATGTTCAAAAACAGCGAAGCATTGTGTCATTCGTCGAATTAACACCAGTAGTCCGTCTGGTTTGTTTGTATTATTGTGGCCAACACCAAAAACATTTCCTGAGACCTAATGGCTGCCTGGCTTATCTGGCCTACAATTAAGGCTTTTTATATCTATCTTAGGAGCCCCACGTGTGGTGTGAACCTTGGCACGTTTCATAGCTTCCGATAGTTGCTCTGAACCACAACACGCAGTGTGAACCACATTATGTGTCACTACTTGAAACGCTGGTCTGAAACTCGCGACACAAGGGGTGAATCTTGGCCCGTGTTATGACCTTCATTGTACTGGTTGAACTCGATACGTGGTGGGAACCTTTACACGTGCCATAACTTTCAACACCTGATTTGAACCATGATACATAGAATGAACCCTGAGGTATGTTTTGACTTTCAGCTCGTGGTTTGAGACTCGACTTATGGTTATGAACCTTGGGGTGTGTCACAGATATCGACACACATTATGAACCTTGACATGTGGCGTGAACTTTTTTGTTTATCGCGTGTGGTTTTAGCCCAACTGTGTCGTCAGCAATCCTGGGGTAAAGCACCACAGTTGTAACAAGCTTAGGCAGCCGAGAGCTTGGTGTACCTCGGGTCGAGCATCTCCCAGGGCTTGTCCATGCCCGGGAACATGATGGCCCCTCACTTACAGCCTCTAATCATCTTACTGGAATTTGGCTCTAAATACTGTAAACCTCGACGCCCTCCTCACCCCAGCTCATGTTGTGAGTTCCATCACATAGTTTGAACCCTGAGTTGTGACGTGAACCTCTACTCTAAGTGTGAACTCCGTAGCATGACTATGAAAATGTGGCTAAGACTTTCTGTTTTTCAACTTTTCAGTTTGGTGGGATACATTTGTGAAATTTGGCATGCATCAGATTTTCTTTTCTCGTACCAAGCAAGAGTGTACGTCAGGAAGGCTGAGTCCCTTCACAAATCAAAGTTTCATACATTCAACACTTATTTCTTCAGTTAAGACATGTATAAACCCACTTGGACAGACGGACACAACATAGGGCGCCTGCCTATCTAATGCTCTGGCGGCATCGGCTATGTATCAAGACTTTCTATGGTATCACAACAATAAACCTTTACCTGGGATACCGCTAATTCACTTGCAATATGCAAGTCACTCATACGGGCGGCAATAAGGTAGAAACGTGGATAAAAATGTGCGACTATCTCACTTTCTCTTACACAGTACTTGCGTCGTGGAGAGAACAACACAGCCTCCACAACATTCATTTATTCATCTGTGAGAGACTTTTTTCTCTGTTGCAGGCTCAGGACAAATAAGTCCTCATTGAGACAGTCTTAATATGAAATTGGAAAAAAACGTTTTTTAAAAAGACAAAGCAAAGAGAGAAGAGAAAAAATGATTTAAGTCTCTTGAAGGATGTGGAAAACATGAATCTGAAATGAGACAGTTGCACATGTAGAAAAGAAATTACAGTGAAGAGATTTCCAAAAGTTAGCGGTGTAAGGAGAGAAACAGACATAGCAATTACCCATCTTTCACACTTGCCAATAGTTTTCTAATATTCATGCAACGCGTTGCCTTCAGTGTATGACGTAATCTAGCTAATGGAGGGGCACACAAGCAGCCAGCTCTCAGGAGCAGAAACCGGAGGAACAAAACATACCGCTGCGCAAAACAAATTGTTCACCTCTTAAAGCTGGACTGAGAGATATAAATATCTGACTGATTTGGACGTAGAGCCATAACCTTCGTGATGTGAGTGCATTATTCCATATACAGGCACGAGTCAATCCTTCGTTTACTCGGAGCAACTGTTCAGATGAGAACTTAAGTCATCTTAACACGAATTCCAGTTTTTTATAGGCAGACTTAGCCATTTCTGTAATGTGTGGTTTCCAAAATACGTTACGGGGATACCACTTATATCGTTGGAATTACAAAGCCCAAAAAGGATACTGAAAAGTTGTAAAGAATTTTAGAAAGAGAAATGAAAAGAAACTGGATTTTAGAGGTGCTAAATTTGACTGTTAGGCTTCCTTTCTAAAAAATCCTCTCCAAATTTCGGTGCATAGAGGGAGCTGAGACGAGACATAATAGCTCGAGCAAATGAACACGGTACAGATTTGAAAACGTCCAGGAATGCAGGCAGCGTTGACTCGTCAGCGCAAAGAGTGTCTCTGGATATCTTTTAAAGACAGGAAAACGTTGATGAAAAGGAAAAAGGGCATAAAAGACAGGGCGAATTCACTGAGCCACTATTGATGGGGAAAGAGGATGAGATTGATTCGTCGGCAATTACAGAGGCAGACTGGCCTGAGTAGAAGCCACATGTGGAACAACAGAAGGGAGAAACCCACAAGAGGGGAAGACTTGGGGTTAGACCCTAATGCCACACCCTGTCAATAATTGCCTCTTCAGCACCTATGTATCGACGCTTCACTGTCTGAATTCTCCCAGAAGTGGTTGACTGTAGACTGTGTGCTTGCTTACCCAGGACCTGCGTTGTGTGTACTCCCATACACGTAACGTGCTTCTGCTTCACTGCCCGTTACCTCTTAATGCTTTCTTGCACATGATCTAATTATGCTTTCTCACCCATGACCTATTTATTATTATCCAGCGTGTAGCCTACATACGACCTGTGTATATCTTCTTAACAATGGCTCCGGAATTTCCTTCTTAAATATGACATCTACTTTGCTCTCATGCCATATCCTGTTTGTGTCTTTTTGATCGTAACCTGTTGATGCCTTCCTACTATGTCTTGCTTTTTCAATTACTCTGTTATGCTTCCTCAGCATTACCTGCTTATGCTCACGTGCACACAAGTCTGTTTAAAACTCTATTGTTCTGTTCATAAGTCTCAGCTGAGGGTAAGAACTGTGGTTGAATAGTGGAGGTAATAGAGGAGTGGTCACGGATATTTGTGTTGCTGGAGATGTAAACTGACCTTGGCGATGCAGGTAGCGTTGCTCATAACAACTGCTTGTCTCATTTAAATCCTTAGTCCCTCAACCTTTCGGTTTTAGCACATTTATATAACAGTCGTCAAAGTTTTAGTGTAAGTTATACGTGAAGGAGAGGGACACTGCAGTTTGTTAATCTATTCTTTCCCATGGCCTAACTCTGATAGCATTCATTCTCGTAAAGTATTGAGGAATAACGTGTAAAAAGAAAGGGGAATCTGAGGAACGAAGCATGTTTAGCTTGATGGAGTGAAATTGCGATGAGTTAATCAGATCAAAAAAAATGCGAAGAAAAGCAAATGAATGCAAAGGAAAGCTAATCACAACAGACAACTGGGTCCTTTTGAACCTTTTTTGGGGTACTAGAAAACACGTTTCGTGTTGTAAGAGTAAAGACTGAAATGAAAGTACGACTCGCTGAGGAATACTTATATCTACGGAGGCACAAATAATGTTAGTCGTTAACTTGAGGCGAAGTATTTGTCAGATCTATGTTTGAACGTATCGAGAACTGGTACTTTCAGCTACTTTTCTTCACTAATCGTTCCATATGTTAACATTCCTGTTGAAGAAAAAAAATAAAAAAAAGACAACCGCCTCAGTCGAAATAAATAATTTTTTCTATTAATACGAGAGACTTCATATAAATCTGGCCATAAACAGCTGCTTAGATCCAGCCAGTTGAAGCCTTTGAGCGTTTTGAATATAACTTAGTATCATATAGCCGCCTATCGCCGGTCTCTTTTCTAAACTGATCAAGTTTAGGTTTTTTGTGCGACCCTCATAGGATTTATTTCTTTAGGTATCATTTTTGTAGCTCGCTGCTGTAACGTCTCTGTTCTATGTCTTTATATTAGTGGACGACCAGAACGAAACTCGGTATTGAAGGTGGGGATGCACCATCGACTTAAAAAGGGTTAGGATAAATTTATTAGACTTGAATTCAAATACCTTATCAGTGAAGCCTATGATTATGATCGTTTCTTATCTTTACGGTTTCTACGCCCTGCTCGCTTGGCTGTAAGTCATCTGTGGTTGATACAGCTACGTGCATCTTTTTCTCATTTTCTTCTTGTCGTTGAAAAGAGCTCATACTTTCGCTTGTCCTCTCGTTTGAGCTGCCAGTGTGTATGACTTTGCCCTCATTGATATTAAAATTCATCTACCACAGAAGAGTCTAGTGTATCTGCAGCTGTAGATGTCCTGTTTCTGCCGTAGCTCTATTTCCCAACTTATCCTTCTTTGGAAACTTTGATATCTTACAGCATAACCCACTAGTGTATATCAGAAAAAAAAGTGGCCCCCAAGACTGATCCCTGAATCACTCCACTTGTTACGTCTAATCATTCTGAGGCTTTCCGCTAATCACTTCTTTGTTTACAGCTGATCAAAGCATTTCCTAAACACCGAATTACAGTACTTTCTCTCTCACGAGACTTAACGTTCGCTAGTAGTTTATGACTAAGGGACTGTATCGAATCCTTACTGAAAAACTAGATAAATGATATCAACTGCTTTACCTTCACTGTACATTGTGATTGCGCTATAAAATATCAAGTAGATTTGGCAAACATGAACGATTTTGTCGCAAATTATGCTTCATACCCATAAGTAACTGGAGATCCTCTAAATGATTCACTATATTGATTGTTCTCATAAGTTTGCAAACAACAAAATTCAAGCTAATTCTCTTATAATTTCCGTGCAAGGAATTACCTTTTTTGCATTGACAAGCTTACAATCTTCTGGAATTTTTTTCTGCAGAAAGTAGCATTGAAATGTCAGCAACTCTGCAGTCTCATTTTAAGTTTATTCATTTGTTTTTAGATAAAACTTTTCATGACATGCCGTTTAGCATTGCCTGTTTATCTTCATTATGTATGTCAGTATGCTGTAAAATGTTCTCCGTTAGTGATGAGACTGGATCTGGAACACGAAATATGTCATCAGTGGTGAACACGCATAAAAAAGGAAAAAGAAAAAGCATTTCAGATCATTGCTAAGACTTCATTATCTTGATCTAAGTCACTGATTTCCATTAAGTAGGGGGCCAGTTGACTAAGAAGTTAGTCCATTGCTTCTTGCTTATAAATCTATATAATTCACCCTACCACGTTAATCATCGCTCTTTTTGAGTTCATTGTGTACTGTTTTGGACAACAGGAAAGTTCTAATGTCACTGTTCCATCGTTTTGGTGTAGCTTTGGAAAGTGATCATCGGTTATGTGTAAGCACATAGTAGGTACCCTCCACTACTCTGAATGTTTTCTTAAACTATATCCAGGCAACGCACAAATGATTTTCATTAACAGTGTCATCATAGATTATCTTGCCAAAAACCTGACCATGTTGACTAAAACTACAGCAGGATTGAGAGTTACCTCAAAAATAATGTCGGTGATATTTTGTTTTTAAAACTTTTCTTCAAACACAGCATTATCACATGATCCTCATTCATAGCTAGTATGAAGTCCAATATGTCTGATGAGCAGGTTTCTCATCAAACTGTATTATTACACTATTAAGAAACTTTCAGTAGAGTCCATGCCTAGAGCTACTGGTAAGACATTCTCCCCATTTCGATATTGATATGTTGTAATCTCCCATCATGATCGAGTCGTATTAATTACAAATATCTGTTAAGTGGTCATAAAGTCCTTCGTGTGGAGTACTGTAAATCAATCCTCTTTACAAGATATCTTTAATCCTCCCAAAAATCGAGCTTGTATAACCTAAAGCCACATTTTTCAGTACGGGTGTTTTTAAAGAAAAGCAAGACACCTTCCCGCTTTGTTTTCGCTCTCGTTATTGAATAAGATATACCATGGTTTTGCATTTTTGGCATAGTTATTTATTATTAATGCTGGAGATTCCAGTTTCATTGTAGTTTCCTTTTTTGTGCATTTTCCTCTAACTCCGATAATTTTACTCTTATGGTGTGCAAAATTACGTGGAATATGACAACTTTTGTGAGAAGTACTTATGGTTTACCTTACTTATGGACAGAATAGCGTATTGAAGTGAAATCTCTCTCTCTCTCTCTTAATGAGGTGGCCGCTGCGCGCTAGCCCTGCCTCCTAGCAAAATGTCGTCGTAGGTACTTCATAGTAGGTAGTGTCTCTACCTATTTGTCCGTCTCCCCTTTTTCACTGTATTTTTCTTGTCCTCCTTTATTTAAAAGAATTCTGATAACATTCCCGTACTTTCAGTGGATGTTTTGCTGTAACACATCCCCCCAACGTCACTATTTATCCTCAATTTGCAATCAATTATGCTACATGGATAAAGATTTCAAGAGCAGAGCTAACATAGGCCATCAGGCAAAACGTATCATTGGGCAAACATTACATAGGGAGGAGCCTCGAGCTACGGTAACGCCACTGTAGCCACTATGACGTTGAGAAATTCCGACGCTTTTCCTACAGCATTAGCTACGTAACCAAACAGCTCGACGATACTTAACTTTTTTTCTGTGAAGAAAGTCATTCTATATTTCATTAATATAAAGACATGTTACCATTATATGAAAAATATAAGATACAGGTACAAAAAAACTCTGTTTCAATCACTCATACGAACAGTTGTTTCATCAGGTAATTGTCTGAGAAACAAAGAAATGAAACTGCGGAAAATTGCCGGATCAGGCGTAAATTTTTCCCCACTCACGCTGGCGGCGCCTGAATCGGAATCTACTCGTTTACTCTCAACATGATACCGGCAAATGTTATGTCAATGGAAACGGTCTGTGTGTAGATGGTAAACCTTACAACGACAGCTCGCTCTGCAAACCTGTCGGAGATTCTAGGAAATGATGAATGGCCGGACTGTGTTGTATAGAAGACTTTTTTCCTTCTTTTTCTTTATAGCTGACATACTGTGTTGGGAAGAAAGAAGATGCTGGCATGGTGCTGCAAGAGGAGGTATATCTTTTCTTTTTTATGCCAGCTGAAACTGCAAGGGCAACTGAATATCCTAATTAGGCAGTCCTATTAACGCTATCTATCTATCTATCTGTCTATCTATCTATCTATCTATCTATCTATCTATCTATATATATATATATATATATATA
>JAYMFT010000040.1:1127887-1148003 GCA_038088735.1 Panulirus argus | reverse complement strand
ATATATATATATATATATATATATATATATATATATTCATATTGTGTGTGAGTTTTTTTGTATGTATATGATATATATGCAAGTATCTACATGTACCCAGACCTGTGTGCGTGCGTGTAGGTATGTGCGTCTGTGTGTGCAGCGGGAGAGAACCATTTCGCTGTGATATAGCCGGTGTCCGGGTCAGATTTAGTCATTAAGGTGATGATATTTCAGCAGGGACCACACCTTCACAGCAGCGGGGGGGCCCGGTAACAATCACTTCCAGTCATGTCTAAATCTTTTAACATCGCTGGCCGAGCCAATTTGTTACTGTTGTTCAGACTTAGCCGGTCGCGCTGGGACACGAGACTTGCGACGGCGTCCCCAGCATGGGATGCATCTGTCCCTCCACGTCCCATATTTGAGCGGGGGTAACTTTGTAAGAATAAATCAATCCTGGTGAAGTAGTTACAGAAAATCATGCAAAACATGGAAGATGATTTGTTGGCGGTGGTGGAGGTGAGGTTGTGTGCGCTATTACCGCCTCCCGCTTACTTTTCACTCGGCCTCACGCGGACATGGGAGGCGGGCCTCAGCTGACCCCTTGTACGACGCTCGATCATAAGGCAGAACCGCAGGCCTTCGGGGACCGTACAATTTTGAACGCATAGTGAAACGTGCGGGAGAAAGAGGTGATTATTTTGTATGCTGATAGAGACATCACAACAGAGGGCGCTGCTTATACATCAGAGCCTGTGTTAGCTGCTCAGCAGGGGGCCTCGAGAGAATTTGCCTAGCTTAATATTCGCGATTTGCCTTTTCTCGCCCTTACTCCAAACCTGGGATCACTTTAGGCTATTATGTGGCATTCTGCCGGAGGGGTGAGGCTGGATGTGGGTGTGGCAACGTGTGGGCAGGGGCTGGGGCCCCTCTGCTGCTGTTACTACCCTCAAGGAGAATCATTTGTTCATTCATGAGAGGATGCAAAGTCACTTTTCCTGCCACCATTGTATTTTTTATCGAGTTATAGAGTGAGTTAGGATTTATTATTTGGTTATTATAGTAAGAATACAATTACCTTTAGTTACAGTACGATGTCAAGCTTATATGAATAATCCATCTGTAAGTTATTAATACGTGTTGTTAATTAATACGGGGTTAATAAATATAACTCGGAGTAATTGGCCGAAGTTATACAATGGAAGGAGCGCGCGGCGGGGTACTTGGACCAAGTCATTTGCATTCATTTGTCTGGATTTGAATTTGCGGTTTGACTTCAGGAATCTAGTCGATCGTTCCCAAGCGGAGAAAGACCTATTCTTCAGGGCGCCTGGTGTTCTTTGATGTGCGCCTGGTGCTGAGGGAATGGACCTGGGGAGGGGGGTGGCAGCGATTATTCTTCAGATCGTCACCGTTGATACTCTGGATTTGATTCGTTGTGTTGTGTGATTCTCCGCACCATTTGTGATTCATGGCATCTCAGAGATTTCGTAAAGTACTTGTTGATGTGTACAGCATCGGGAAACGGAATGGCGTTGCGTTAGTTTCCGAATTCTTCAGCGTACATGGTATTTTACCCACGTACAATAGCCTTGTTATTCTCACGTTTCTCGTAAGGGAGTTAGTATTCTCTTCCAAGAAACCAATGCGTCTCACCTCTGACTTTCATAAGAGGAGGCAGGCGAGCGGGCTCCCGCTGTGGTCCGACACTAGCGTCCACCACTGGTGCTCCCTAGCTGAACCAGCTCACAGCAAATCTCATAAACGGGTAGTCTTGAGCGACTGAGTCATGGTCGTCACTGGTTCGACTAATTGGTACAGGAAGATTGTAGTGATAGGAGGGAGATAGGAGAGCGATTCTGAGAGGCCAGGGTAAGGACTAGAACTCAGAGCCTCTGTTACAGCTGCTGGGGCTAATATCCAGCGCTTCTGATGGTCTCCTCTTACAGCAGTGAGAGGTTGTACCCAACACATTTGATCATCACCTGCTACAGCAAGGAGAGGTTTTACCCATCACATCTGATGATCGACCGTTACAGCAGTGAGAGGTTGTACCCAGCACCTCTGAACGTTGCCTGTTGCGGAAACGCAGGTGAATTCACTTCTAAGGCTTGGTGGCAATATCAGTAATATAATCAAAAGATGGAATATGCTGGACAGGTAAAGTCAAATCATATAGAATGTTTACACTGTCAGAAAACATATAAATTTTTCTGCTACTTATCACGACATGATGGGCCAGTAGTGTTTGTGTTCCAGTACCTATGTGCGAACTCTTCTAACACCCTGTTCTGAAGAGTGCATGTTTGGAAGTGCTTATGTTATCATCTGAGACCAAACTCTGTCCATATATGCGTATTTGAGTTATGCCTCATGTCTAGCTATGATTCAGTTACAAACTTACTGTCTCCTTATGAAACTTAAGATCTAATTCATTAGTTTCTACTCATTCTTAAACCTTTAGTTATAACATCACATGGAGTATATAAGATACTACGTGTCTGATCGCATATAGTTGGGGCTCAAAGATATTCAAGTCACTGATGACGCTTTTGTGTGAAGCTATTACCTTTTCTTGTATTGCTAAATTATATCACAGGCGGATGACGGTAGAAATCCGTCCGCTCCACGAAGCGGGTGTATCATGAGCTAAAGCTATTGTAAAACAGAACTTCTTGAAGGTGCCCCAGTTTATGCCTCTTAGAGGAGGAGGAGGACCTTAGGGGCGAGTATAGGGAAAGGGGGGTCGTGCAGGGGGTGGGGGATCGCGGAGAGGGTGGCTGTACTAGAGGTGGGAATCATGGAAGGGGCCGGCCCTTTGGGAGGCCGTGCAGGGAATGGGGGTTCAGTGGAGGGAAGGGTATTGTAGGGGAGCCAGGGGAAGGGAGAGACTATTCAGGAATTAGGGAAGGGGGAAGTGGAGGGCCGTGCAGGGGGTTGGGGTCGGAGGAGGGATTGCCGTGCATGGGTGGGGATCATAAAATAAAGCGTTTGTGTGGACTGTGTCCGGCCACTAAAGCGCCCCAAATATTCGAAGCTTCGTCGCTGGGCTCAAGTCCAGAAGGAGAAGCGAGATGAAAAATCTTCAAAGCTGTGCAGTAGCAGACCTGACAAGCTTAACCAGTAAAGAGAAAAGTCACATACACCTCGCCTTACTCTGTATGGTCGACCATGTGTTCCTCTGAAGGTATTCAGACAGTAACAGACCGCTGGGTCCTTCGAGGCTGTAGTGCTATAGGGTGATAAGAAGTGAAAGTCATATTTATGTTCCATACAGAAAAACTATGCAAACGTTTCATCTACCTAGGGAGGAGCCCACATTTTAGTCGTGGACATAAAGCGAGATATTCATCGACTCGTCTCAGACGTATCTATGGTACTGATTTCACGGCTCTGATAAGTCATGTCATCAGTAGACATTCATGTTGAAGAAAAAGTACTTTGCCATAATCAGTATAAAACGTTTGCCCATGAGTTTGTATCCATTACTACGAGTATAATCTGACGCATCAAGTCTTGAGTAGCTGTTTAGATTAAGATTATCGAAGCCCTTGATAATTCTGAATGCCTGAACTAGACCACTTCTTAACCTTTTCTTGTCTTACCGAAATAAATTTAATTTGTTTAGTCGGCTCTCACGAGATTTGTTTCTCAGTGCGGGAATCATTTGATAGCTCCATTGTGTTCTTTCTTTCTTTTTTTCAAATTTAGAAACAAAACTGAATAAGGTACTCAAGAGAGGGACGCACCCATGAAATGAAGAGAATGAAGATGATTTCCCTTAACTTTAATTCGAAAGCCCTACCTATGAAACCAAAAGAGATTGTCCGCCACTTTTCCGTGTTTCTCCGAACTACTGGCCTGGCTTTGTCAATAGAGGTTACTACACCCGAGTCGTTGTCCTTTTGATCGAGATCAAGTTCTCTAGTCTTGTAAACAATACGCTGGACACTGAAACTGTATCCCTGAAATACCTTCCTAAGTTTGAAGCTTCCGTATTCATTTTTCTGGTGAGTTTCTGGTATATATATATATATATATATATATATATATATATATATATATATATATAACGTTACATTGATCAGCTTCAGTCTCCCTCTCTGCTAGAGCATCCGTACGTAACCCATACACTTGTCTTATATAACTAGTTCATCAGTCATTCACCTCTTGTTTATCAATGACTCATCAATCATTCCTTACTCATCACATATGCATTACTCATCTCTCATAAACAAGTAATTCATCATGCACGGATCACTTACAAATCTCTCATACGTCGCTCATACTCTATGCCAACATCCCTTGTATATCACTCGAACTTCACTTGGTTGTCTGTTGTACCACACCCATACATCATTTATATGCAGAACATAACAATTATGCATCACATCATTATTCATCAATGAACATTGGCATACCGCTCATTCAGCTCCCATTCACAAATACCTTGCACATACACGATTCATATTCCAGTCATACACCATTCACACATCTCTCGCAGAATACATAAACGTCAGTCAAAATATCCTTTAACATACATTTTACACAGGATATATATATATATATATATATATATATATATATATATATATATATATATATATATATAATCCATTTAATTTCTGTTCTTACATCACTTATGTGTCACTCACACCTATTTTTCCATTTCACCCAAGAACCATACTCTTTGAAAGACGCGAATCTTAACGCCTTTCAGAAATTATTCTTGATTTTTCAGCTTTACGGATGTTCTTTCATGCATTTGTACATAGAGAACATCCCGAAAATCTGGCTCAGATTCTGCTTTTGAAACTACTCAGACTAGCTTGTTCCCTTTCTTTGTTTTGAGTCTATTTACAGGTAGGAACACATATCCTCTGACCCACTTGACGTGAATTTGTCTTTGTTGTCTCAAGACAATGTCCATGTTCCTTGTAGTTTTAGAGACTTCATAGTAAAATACTCAGTTTTTCTAAAGATCGCCTCGTATTGATTTTACGGGTTTACATTTTTTTCTCTTTCTGAGAGCTATATTTTCCAATTTCTTGTCCTCTTAGATTTAGTTACAGTAAATACTATAGTCTCGTCAGCCATGTACGGGCAGTCAGTGTGTGACTCAACGTCCGGACGGTTATGGGAAGGAATGAGTGCTCAATAGCCTCTTCCCATAGGGTAATCATCGATCTAACATATGCCAGCCTCTGAGCTCTGTAATAACACAGAACAGAAAAGTTCTAGCAAATAAGTTCTTGCTAATCTCTGTGTAATAACTCGTTCACCTGATGGTTTGAAGTTCGTCTCTAGTAAGGTTCTATCTATATCTGTTACCCCACCAGGAGACTTGCTCTCGAACGCTAGGGAATAACTCACTGCAGGTGTGAGCCTCGTCAGGAGATCAGGTAACCCTCTGTGGGTCGTGTTCCCGTTGCATCTCTTATGGATAAGTGACGAGGTGTTTGTAAGGCAGCCGTGGCGAGATCGACATCACCCACAGACTGAAAGTAAAAACCCGTACCTGTAGAGGTTCACTTAACGAACGTTTTGCCTACAAGACAACTGTGCCCCTGTATGTATATGCCTTTGCCTTATATAGATAAATTATGATGGGATATTTGGGGCTGATAAACTCTTTGTGGAGGTAAGAGAAAGTCACAATATGAATATTTCCTCCGTGTGCAGTGAGTGGTAGCGAGAGAAACCGACCTGACCTGCTAATTTGCCCTTATAGGAACTCGCACTCGCTGGCGTGACCACTGTTATGACCCTCACCCACTGGTGTGACCACTGTCATGTCCCTCACCCACTGGTGTGACCAGTGTCATGACCGTCACCCACTGATGTGACCACTGTCATTTGTAATATCTAACTGTAATTTTGATCATTATAGCTGTTACTTGATGCGTCGACTGCTTATGGTTTGATTATCATGATCCCTTCAAAAAATAAATTCGTGGATGGAATCATGTCTTCAAGTAACTGGTAAGACAGAGGAATCATGGTGCTGGATATTTTACTGCCTTTATGATAACACTGGATGCAATCGTAGGAAGGACAGGTATGTTGTTGGAAAACGCTGTCCTAATGGCTTGTGATGCAAATCTTAGATAGGAATCATTTATAACTAGTTTACAATGAGAAGATTTTAATTTCCTATATTCATTATAAGAAAATTATTAATAAGCTCTTCTTTTGCAGTGTTACAAGAAATGGCAGACAGGTTTTTCTTTTTCCTAATTAAGTTATGTTCACAATTAGGCGTATTTAGCAAAAGAAGAAAAAAATTCACAATAAAGATATAAGGAGAGAATAGGAAATAAATGACCTAAAAGCTGTGGAGAAAGTGACAAAGCTGCTTTTTGATAAGGAGTAGTTTGTAGCTGTGAGAAGATAAAATGAGAGGTAAAAAGTTCCAAAGTTTACCAGTGTGAGGAAAGAAACAGACATCACAACAACCCAACTCTGTATTGTTAAAGGGGACACAATAATAATGTGAGGCAGTGGTTTCCTAAGTATAACATGGTCTAGCTAATGATGTTGGGACAAATGAAAGAGTCAGTTTCCTGGAGGAGAAACCGTAACGGTACCTGTAGAAGAAAGAAATGGAACCAACCCTGTCGGAAAGAGCAAGTAGGTTAAGTTCTGAGGCTAGACAGAGAGAGCTACAAATTGGTTTGTTTTGGACGCACCTTTGTCGATTCGGTATATAAAACTACAACCCACCACTCCAAATGTGAGAGCAGTACTTTTATAAATGGACGAATCATCCCTTCGGATAGCTAGAATAACTGATTAGATGAAAAGTTTTTCAGGCATCTGAGCAGAACGTCCAGTTTCATAGCGACAAACTTAACCAGACGTAAAACGTGGGGTCTCCAAGACAGATTAGACTTTATGGTGATACCCATTTGTTGAAGAAGGAAACGTTAATGAAAAGAAGGAAAAGCGTACGTGGAATAGGACAGAACCATGACGGTCACCGCTGTAGATGGGGAAAAAGGGAGAGGCTTATTCATTATTATTTACAGAGATGCACTGGCGAAAAAGTGAGTTAGATAGAGACAACAGGGTGAGGTAGGAAAGCCAAAAGAAGAAAGCCTGGGGATCGCACCCCATGTCACATACTGTCAGAAGCTCAAAAGCTTTCGAAATATTTAGATTAACAACTTAGAGGATTCTCCAGGCTCTCAGAGAAGATGGCCGGAAAGTATAAAGATGGAAAAGAATATCACAGGTGGATCCCGCCTTGAGAAAGCCGTACTGTTGACCAGGGAGAGGACTGTGAGATTCAAGATGGTAGGAGAAATAGGAGCTGAGAAGAGATTCGAAGACTTTTGAAACAGTAGAAGTTAGAACAAAAGAGCGATGGCTGGAAAGGTTAGAATAGTCACCTCCCTCTGGGATAAACTCTATCAGTGCATGTTTCTAGAAAGGAAAACTTCGGGTTTTAAGAAGGGGAACAGACAAAAAAGGACGGTTATAACTTCATAGGCAGACTTCTGCAAAATACGAGGATGATGTCATTTGGCCCCTTGTGACTAGCTTTTTGGACTGTCATAAAAAAGGTTTTTGTGACAGGATAAGCAAAAGGCAAGTTAGTTTTAGGGGAAGGGGGTAGGGGTCGTTAAGGGCATTTTTTTCATTCAAGAAAGAAAAGGAACAAAAAGAAAAAACTGCTTTTTCTTAAGAAGAGCCAGCCATGGCATCATCGAAACAGAAAAGGGAGTAGGAGGTAATAGGACAGAAGGTGTTGGAGACGCTTTTGGCAAGAGGCGAAAAGAAGAGAAGCCGTCATACTCTTTTGACTGAAAGAAAAGCTTCTCTTCACGAAATAACATATCTTTAAGGACTTCGGAAGACATGAAAGCTGAATGCAAGTTAGAGGAACCGTGCTGTTTAGTATTAATTTACATTAGATAGTTTTCTGTCTGTATCTAATATCATTAACTCCGTTCCCATTTTATGTACAATGGATATGTACATGAGAAAAAGATAGTTCTTTGATATTTTTCTTTATTCAGTTTAGTTTACTGCCATATATTTTTTTTATTCCTTGCGACTCATCCCGGCCCAGGTACATTAACCTTTCGTCCTGGTAGATCAGTGTCGATCAGTCAGATGATTTCGTCCAATATCGTCCTTTCCAATGATTTTGTCCCATATCGTCACGATGATTTTACTCGTCCACCCTGAAACTCTTTTACTCTTCTACCCTCTGCATTGCTATCCTGTTTCTACCAATATATTTAGATAATGTTAGTAGATAGTCTCGTTATGGACTATCAGGTCTCCCGCTCTCTGTCCTTCCTATGTACTCCCACGTCCCTTCTGTAAGACGATTCCTGATTCCCGCTACCCTGGCGATGCCGAAGTCCTAACGCTAAAAATTCCAAAACATTTTCTCCCAGAGCGGCACAACCGTCCCGAACATTTCTCGTCCCGTCCAGACCCTCTGTGATCTCATGAGCCTCAAGTCGTTTTCTTCACCTTATCAAATCACAGAATCTTTGCCTAAGAGTCATGAAACTTTCACAGAAAACGCGAGACGCTTCTATACCACCTTATCATCGATTTAGTTCATGCCGTCAAGCCTTTATCAGGCCATCAACACACATGTACAAGATATCTCGTGTTGAATACCCACAATATTTACATGATGACTTATCTTGCGTCCTGTCCGTCAGAATTCTGCGGTCAGGGAGTCATCCAGAGTTCGCCTTCTCTTCCATTTAGAGCGGAAGACCTCCGTGGGCAGGTAGCAAGGCTGTAGACGACGGAGCAAGCGACAAGTGGAAAAACTGTAGCGTTGGACAAAAGTGTCAAATATGAATCAATGGAGTGTAACGGCGAATTTCAGAAGTTTTCAGGGGTTCGGACGCAAGGCAGCTGACGCATCTCCTCAACGTGATGATATATTGCAAGATGCCGTGTACCGCGGCTCCTCCCATCTGGCGGGGCCGGACGCAAGAGCAGTGAAACAAGTGAAGTTCGCCTTGCGCCCCGCTGGGGGCTTCTCGCATTTTAAAGCCCTTTTCTTATTTCTTTACGACGCGTTTTGTTTCGTTCTTCATATTTATCTTAAGCAGATAAATCTAATTCTTCTGCTTTCTCATTTGGTACCAGAGTTGGCCGCGTGTAGAGGTAGTTGTGTCTTGGGTAGGACACCGTGTGACCACCAGCTGGCTCGCCGATAACTCTGACGCTAGGTGGCGCACAGGTGAAAACAAACACGTCCCTCCCTCACGCTTGAGGAAACTCCTTCCGCTCGTCCGCCTCTGGGCACAGGCTCACTCACACATGCTCGGGAGGCTCCAGCTCATTTGATTTTGAACCATTCCTACCGAGGTAAACGTGAGACTAATGCCGTAACCGTTAACAAATGCGGTGAGGAATCGAAACGGGCAAAGTACCTCATGCAAAAGGGACGAAGTCAAAGCCCAGTCAGTCCTCCGAGGGATACGAACACCAACCAGTCCTTTGCCTTGCCTTGTTAATAGCGCCTGTCAGCAACACAAGCGTCTCAGAAGTGGTTCTGGCTCACTATTTACAGAATTTGAGCACCTTGGTATTAGAGCCAAGAATTAGGACACGAATTCTGGGATCACCTCCAGGGTAGAGAAGAGAAATATATATATATATATATATATATATATATATTGCTAGCAAGGTAGCGCCCAGAACAGACGAAGAAAGGCTGTATTCGTTACAATCACTGAAATACATTTTATATGCATATTTAGAAAATAGATATTATAAAACTAAGAAAAACTAAATAAAGTGCACCCTTTCTTTAGGTGCATTACACATGACAGCTAGAGAATGGATGTGAGCGAATGCGGCCTTTCTTCTTGTGTTTCTGGCACTACCTCGCTAACATGGGAAACGGCAAACAAGTATAAGATATATATATATATATATATATATATATATATATATATATATATATATATATATATATATATATATATATATATGTACCCCTAACCTTTCCCTGTAACTCAACTTTCTTAATTCTGGTTCCATTTCCATCTTTGCTACCCTACTCTGGACCTAACAATTAGCATTTTGTGCTTCTTCAGGTGCGTTGGTCACACTTGAGAAGCAATTTCAAGTGTTGACTTTATGTAGGGCATGAACAGCTTGCTAGATATATCCTAATCCATATACTTGAAAACCTTTCGGATATTTGGCAACACACAGTTTGTCTCCTTAACTACTCTCCTAATGTGAGACTTTGCCGATGTGTTGTACACAATATCGACTCCAAAACCCTTTTGACACATATTCCTGAAGCTTACTTCCTTCTAGATAATGATCATACGAAGATCCTCGTTACTCGGATTTAGTTTCATCAACCATGTATCAGACCAATCTGAAGTCTGTCCAAGTCCCCTTGTCAGCTTATGCAATTCTCCTCGCTTTTCACTTCCTAATTGACTTTTACATCATCTGCAAAAATATTTAGGTGGGAGTTCATCCCTTCAGGCATTTTACATACAAAGATCAAGAGCTGTGATGATCCCAGAACAGAACCCTGCGATACCCCGCTTGTCACCTCGATCCACCTGGAGAATGCTTCTGCTGTTCCCTTCCTCTGAGATAACCTTTTATCCATCGAAGGAGTTTTCCTCTTATTCCTTCTTGGTGATTCTGCTTCTTAATCAGCCTCCCCTCATGTCGTACAGTGTCAAATGCTTTCCGGCAGTTCAAATACAAAGAATCCACGGTCCAGCCTTACCTTTAGTCTGTGACAGAGCTCACTACCTTGTAGGACTCTGAGAGGTTTGTCACACATGTCTTCCTTTCTCTGAAACCGTACTCTCACTTAAGTAAGTTATGCTGTATAGAACTTGCTTTCTAATAATCTTTTCTAAAGCTTTACACACCATACTCGTTATTAAGACTGGTCTGTAGTTTAGCACCTGTTCGCGGTCTCTTTTTTATAGTTATGCATGAAGTTTGCCCCTTTCCATTCCCTTGGCATTTCGCGTCTCTCCACTGACATCTTGACCAGTATTTCAAGTGGTTTGTCCACCGTATCTTGCATCTTCAGCACATATGATGAAACCATCAGGACCGTGAGCCCTGTATGGGTCAAGACCTTTTAGTAATCATTTAATATCTTTTCTAGATATTCTGATGATTTCTAAAACATCCGCCCCATTGTGTCTCACTGGTGTTTGGGCTATATCGTCTTCCACTGAGAAAATGCCTTGGAACTTGTTATTCAGTTCCTCACATATCCTTTCATCATTTTCCACAGTTCTTCCCATTGAATTCCCTTAACCTCATTAGCTGCTCTTTAACAGAAAACGTATTCTTGATAAATATATGGAAAAGTTTTGATGTTCTGCCTTGTCCACAATATTCTTTTCAAAGTTTCTTCGTTTCTCTTTTCTTGTCCATTTATACTTATTCCTTGTTCTCTTATACCTTGCAAAGACTGGCTGGATGCAGTGCACATCTCGAAGCTCCATTCCTTTTTGACACCTTTTCCACCACTCTCTCTTCTGTCTTACCATTCCCTCTGTGTCTAAGGCTTGAGCTACCTGGTCAGTCACTGTAGATTTCACTGAAACTTTTTGCGACAAAGCCCAAGTTCCTGGATACTGAACTCCTGAGGTTTGTATAGTTTTCACCGTTATGTATCCTCTTTATGTGTGTGTGTGTGTGTGTGTGTGTGTGTGTGTGTATGTGTATGTGTGTGTGTGTGTGTGCGCGCGCGCGCGTGATTACTAATTGTGTGTTACTGGAAATTGATTTCTAATTTTTGCCACAAGAACGGCTATTTTATTGTTCATTCCTACCCATTCTGTGGGCGGTGGAGCAGAGGAGATTACAGGGTAGTGAAAAAGATTTTTACACTCATGTTGCCACTTCTCTTAAACACGTGTGTAAGCGCCATGCCTTAACTCCTATGTATATATATACGCACACACACACCCCAACCTAAGCCAGGTACCCCTCTATCGACCTTTCCTAAAGGGAAGATGAACACCTGAGTTGGGTGTGGGCAAATGCCACACCTAGGTCGGGCGGGCCCGTGCTGACTCATGGTAAGTAACACTAAACATTGCATCATTGGAGACCCATGTCTGTGTGCGTGTGTGTGTGTTTATGATGAATTACATGGCCAGATAGGTTGATACAGGACAGATTAGTAAGACATCTAGCTGTGAGTTTCATCGTATTATTCACAGTTAGGCGATGAAATATGCTAGAGATGAATCTACTCCTTAGTGATAATCATTTTTGCTTTAATGACTTCGCATCCTCGAAGGAATTTGTACTCCTTAGATGATTAAGAAATGAGATGAAGATGACCTTTAATTATATAGCTGATATAGATTACAGCACTTAGTCGAATCCCAATTGAATCTCTAAGTCATAGGGTCAGCGAGATTGTTATCCTCCTGGTAATGAAAGCCTTCCTTTTTCAGATTGGTATTATTAGGCCATTGTACACATTAGCTGACCCTTTCACCAAACCCCCAGTATTATCGATTGTCGTGATGAGAGAAATAGCCATGACTGCTTGGTATCTGCAGAAAAAAGTATATAACTACTCTCTATTTATTTTCCTATTTCTATGTTTATTGCTTTCTCTATTGTAGCTATTGTAGCTTCTGACATTTACTACATGGAATAAGGGGGAACCTGGACTAGGAAAAGAGTTTAAGATCACTTACTGATTGAATTTCGGGCTTTGGTTGGGTCTTGTGGTGGTATGTATGTACCTTTACCAAAGGAATGCTTGGACCCACAACATCCACACACGCCTCTGCTGTATACGATGATGGGTCTGGGAGCAGACAGTGCCTGACGCTGTACCTGTGATGGTGCAGATGGTGAGCACATGTTACTCTACCTGGGGATGGGCAGGTGGTGAACACATGTGACACTACTTGTCAGTGGAATGGGGAAGACAACAGCTCGTGATTCTGTGCCTAGCGATGGGGTGGGGAGTCAGCATTATGTGACGCTGTGCTTGGCAATGGAAAGGGTAATCGACACCATGTGACAATGTACCCAGAGATGGAGTGGTTATTCGTCACTTGTTGATAGACTGGGTGGTCCACCCTGAGTGGAGTGTGCGGTGATGGACCGGGTAATCGACTTGCAAAGATGCTATACTGTAATGGTTACTCGACTCCAAGTGACACCGTGCTTGGTGATGGAGTGAGATTCTGTACTTGGCGCTGAAGCGAGCAGCTGACACTGCGTGACACTATGCCCGGTGGTGAAGTGGGTATTCAACACCGCGTGAAGCTGTATACAGTGGTGGGGTTAACCTTGTTCCTCATCATCCTTATATATATGATACCCTGGTGGATGCTCCTGCTTAATGTAAGGACGTTGACGATTATATCACTGGTATAAACGTTAACAACAGCTCTCCTGAAAGGGTTGCCCTCCAGGACATCCTCAAAAACTTCTAGCGCTGGGCCACAACAAATATCGTCACCCTGTATCAGACTAAGGCCATAGTCATGCAAGTGATCCTCACTTTCAACTCTGTCATCAACCCTTCCTGTCTCAGTTGGCCCCAGATTACTCCGAGATGATCAGTCCAACAGGCCTCTCGGTGTCACACTGTACGGCAAAGTCCCATCATCAGATTTTCCTTCAGTCGTCTCCTCATTTTTTCGTTAGATTCAGGGTCTTGGTCTTATTATACCTGAACTCAAAATCATCTGCACAACTTGCGTCCTTCCCTAAAGTCACCTACTGTATGTCTTTCCCGCCTGATTCTCCTTTCTATCCACCACGCAACTGGGGATAATCGAAAAGAGTGGAGCATAAAGATCATCCTCAGTCCCTCGTACATCTCGCGATCCATCGCTTAGACCTCACCTGACAGTTTAGGAGGAAGCTGTTACACCATCCTCGCCCAAGTCTTCTGAGACACTTCAGCCCCAAAAGCACTTCGGCACCACACAGATATCCAACTTATACGAGTTCATACAGACCGCTACAAGAACTGGTTCTATTCCATTCATTGTGAACGCCTTCAATAACGGTTAGATTATATATTAACATCACCTTTTGTGTTTGTGTAAAGACTTTGTTAACAACCTCCTCATTCCATAAACCCCTTCTTTGGTGTTGTATGTATTTTTCTGCATATCTTCAGTCCGTGGCTACGGATCTCCCTGTTCTTTGACGTCGTATTAGGCTACGCCTGGCATTGGAGCTGGTTTTCAGCACGACACGACTGCCTGGTAGCTGCTGCAGTCTTATTCTTTAGCGGCTGTATAACTCACTTCGTTGATCACATGACTGTCACAGAGCTCACTGTTCCAGAAGTTCCTCCTCACCACCCTCTATGATTTCTTGTGTGTATCCTTCATAAGAAAAATTGCTGGAGATTTATCTTTTTGGTAAAAGGGTCAAACGTTGAAACGATTCAAATATGATGTTATCATTAACATCTAAAATCATCTCAGTACTAGACATCTATAGCATATATTAATTGTTCTTTATTACTTACCAAATCCCAATATGTTTTCTGTATATAACATTCCACCAGGTAATGGTACAGATGTAGCCTTAAGAAAACAAATCATGCTCGACCAATGACTTCACCGTATACTGCTCAAGTTGCCTCAGTTAACATCCATGTCACCACTTTGCGCTGCCTGTCGGATCTTCTCTCACAACACTCCCGGTGATCGAGTAATGTCTGGTAGTGTAAAGACCGGAGACCCAGGCGTAGATGTAGCATATCCACAGCTCTGGGGTTCCTAAGGATGCCAGAAATTTTGGACTATCTCAGCAAAACTAGTGAATAAGTGGATAGTCTGCATTCATAGGAATACGTAAAGAAATTATAAATCCAATTGTTTTGAATGATTTGCGTAAGAGAGAGGATATGTTTGTTGATAGATATGTATACTGGTAGAGGATATGTATGTTCATTTTCTTTAAAGACGAGTTTCGTTTGGGTTAAGAGTTTGTGAATGTATCTTTATCTCAATATTAGGAGGACTTACAGCGGTAGGAGAACAAGAAGATACGGTCCATCCGGGCATACGTAAGAACACTGTCCTGTCATGTGGCACCGGCAGCAGGAGGGTCGTCAGAGGTTCTTGGCCCAGGTATTCCTGCCACCATGGCACGGCCATGAAAGGAACGGATGACTTTGACGAGCTTATCTTGGCAGCTAAACTTAGGGGGTAACCTCCTGAGACCTCCCCTCCTTATAGCACCGAAGGCTTTCACCAAGTCAACAAAGAACAGAGTCTGTCAGGACCACAGTGTTGTTAACGGTACGTTACCCCATCATCCGCCGGCGAACAACGAAACCCCAGCCCGCTGCACCATGCTCACGTGAGCGATCTCCTCCGTGAGGCGCTTGAAGACTTTGGCCTTAACTCTGTAACTCTTGTGGTCTTTCTTACTTTAAAGGTAGTACATGATAGATCAGGCAGGGGTTCAATGATCTATCCATCCGCCCTGCAACTAGCAGAAGACGGTGTGCATCATAGCGAGTTTTGAGGTCATAATAGTGACTGGTTGACACAAGGTAAGGGTCCGTACCAGACAAAGACGTGATAAGTTTTAACAGCTACAAAGTCTTCATAAGATGCTCGTGTGTATCTGTTGCCTTAAGTCTCTTCGTAACTGGTTGGTTGTGTACCATCACTAAGGTCTTTCTACGATGGGAAATTTTGACTGTAAAACATATTGATGAGAACAATATTTTGCCTGATTTTCTAATCAGTCATATGCTCACGATGGAGATGAAATAGGATGGCTACATGTGTCTTTGTAACAATCAACATTAAAACTGTTATGCTTCTTTAACGTTTTGTTATCTGTTTCGAGAGAAAGTGTTGACATGACTGTGTTTCACGGGTATTCCCACTCTGGCCTCATGATTACCTCTTCCATCAACATCTATATTAAGAACTTTATTAAGTTGTTCCTGACCGGTTGTCTGACTCCCAGTATGAATGAAAAAAAGAGTAATGTCTGTATACATGGTGTGTGCTTGTTTGTACGGATGTCTACATACATGTATGCATGTTTCTATATCGGTATGCAAATATGTATGTATGGATGGATTTCTGTATGTGATTACTTTTTGTGTGCTACGGGAAAAGTTTTACACTCGCCACGTCTCTTTGCTCCTACACACACACACACACACACACACACACACACACACACACACACACATTGCCTTCAGCCTAAGCCATGTACTCATTTATCAACCATCCCTGAGGGAAGGGTGAAAAAAAACTGGATTAGGTGTGGACCGACTGCCTCACCCAGGATTTGAACCAGTGCTGACTCATGGTCAGTAACGCCAGCCACTACACCACGAAAGCCCGTAAATGTATCTTTATGTATGTATTTATGTATTTATATATGTATATATGGTGCATGTATGTTTTATTTATGGAAGCCGAGATGGCAGTGACAAAAATATGCCCCAGACTCATCAATCTCGTATGAAAGATAAGGTTAATGGCATGAAAAGAGAGAATGCTTGAAGGATTAGTGAGCTCCTTGGAGGACTTTACACCAGACTCTCTAGGTGGAGAGGCTTAAGTTGTAAGAAGACGAAATAAAACTTCAACTTAAGATTGAAAAAAAAAAAATCCACAGCTTCAGTGTATATTAAGGAAAGAGTTGTCGTAAGGTTCAGTCATCGTGTGGCTGGTCTTCACACACAGCCTATAGGAAGCAGAAGCTAGATGCGTGCATCGGTTATAGTTCATGGAGTCTGGGCTGAAGCAGACAACTAACAAAAGGAGTAGCCGATATGATACCTGTAGAACAGAGAAAAGAAGGAAGCAACATTGCGGTGAACGGAAGGAGTATGGTTGAAGAGAAGTGACAGTGTGAGTTACTAATGTGGAAGGCTTTGATTCCGCTCTGAAAGAGAGGCAAGTGGAGGAAGAACTACCACCTAACCACCAGGACGGTATTAGGACAACACTGAGCGTGTACTAGGATCAACCAAGGGCGGTAGTGGGACACTACACACAGTTCTCTTGGCTAAGTGGACAGTAGGAAGTTCACTCCAATATTTCTGGATTACACTTGTACTTGTGTAGATTATAACGATGATTTTTCTTTTTTTACAGCATAAAAGTTTGGTATGTAGCCAACACTAAGGCTGCCATAGTTCCGACGATCATTCTTATACAACTTGTGCACAACAAACACAACTAGACGATAACCATATCATCAGCAATTTGAATGTTTTTTTTTTTAAGAAGGAACTACACAGTATTGGCAAAATCTGCGCCGATCATGGTCAGGTCGAGTGAAAAGAAAACAGGATAAGAAAGTCCGAACTCCTCAGGGGGTTTGTAGAACTGACCTTTAAAGTTATAGAGGTTACAGGAACATGAGAAGACGAAAGAAGGAACAGATATCTGCAGCATCACCGTTCGAGGAAAGGCCAATGCTCATGTTGGTAGTCTCCACACAGAAACAGTGGGAAGCAGCAGCCAAACGCATGTCACCATTACGACATCCACACCATAACCACACTGCACCAGCATCACACTCAAACCACCCCGAACAATACACAGAAAGTACTCTAGTGCTTTAGAAATAGTACATGTTGGATATATCGTGAATGCACCAAATTTACACACTTTGTACGTTAAAACCTGATCAAGATTAGAATAAGGCAGCACTATTAGTAAGCTGCAGGACTTATGTGTGTGTGCGTGTGTGTGTTTGTATGCGTGCGTGTGTGTGTGTGTGTGTGTGAGTGGCAAAGTGTGGGAGTAAAGAGGACTAACCTAACCAAGGGTGTAGAACCAGCAAGATGGAGAACTAGTGTGATGTTGAACTAGCAAACTGTTGAACCAACGAGATTTCGGACTAGCATGGTACGGTGGGACTAGCGGGATTTGGGACTAGCGTGTTGTGTCGGGACTCGCGTGATGTGGTGGGACTAACGGGGTATGTGGGAGTAGCGAGGTGTGGTGGGATTAACGATGTATTTGGGATTAGGCAAGTGTGGAAGGACAAAGCAAGGTGTTTGGGACTAGTGAGTGTGTGGGACTAGCGGGGTGTAGGCCTAGCGAGGAGAGGGACTATCGAGGTGCGGTGGGAGTAGCCAGTAAGACTGATGGACCTTGGAGGCGCGGACTAGCGAGGCTGGGAGGGAGGAGTGTGTGGGTGTAAGTGACCTGGGCTGCCCTGGGCGTCACCAGCCCTCTATCTGGACATGTGCACCTCCACCATGGTGTACCTCATTCCTCTCTGCCTCCCTAGTCTACCTCCCTCAACCACGGTGGCCTGCTCTACTTGGGGTATACATACTCCACAAGGGGTATACATGCTCTACGGAAGATAAACAATATCTGCTGGGGAAACACATAATCTGCTGAAGGTATACATGCTCTGGGGATATCTATTCTCTGCTAGGGTTATACATGCTCCTTTTCGCTAAACATGCTTTACTAAAGGCATACATGCCCTACTAGGGGTATACATGCTATTTTATGAGTATATGTACCCAGCTAGAGGTATGGATGCTCTGCTAGAGGTATACATGCCGTGTTAGGGTACACTTGCTCTGCTTGGGGAGTACATGCTCTTCTGGAAGCACTTATACTATGCTGGGGGTTTGCATACTTTGTGTAGCATACTTGCTCTACTGTGGAACATACTTGCTCAGCTCTTGAACATACATGCTCTGCTGTGGAACATGCTTGCTCTGCTGTGGAACATGCATGCTCTGCTGTGGAACATACATGCTCTACTGTGGAACATACTTGCTCTGCTGTAGAATATACTTGCTCTACTGTGGAACATACTTGCTCTACTGTGGAACATACTAGCTCTGGTGTGGAACATACATGCTCTGCTGTGAGACATAAATGATCTGGTGTGGAACATACTTGCTCTGGCGTGGAACATACATGCTCTGCTGTGGAAAATACATGCTCTGCTGTGGAACATACATGTTCTGTTGTGGGACATACATGCTCTGCTGTGGAACATACTTGCTCTGCTGTGGAACATGCTTGCTCTGCTGTGGGACGTACATGCTCTGATGTGGAACATACTTGCTCTGCTGTTGAACATACATGCTCTGCTGTGGAACATACATGCTTTGCTGTGGAACATGCATACTCTGCTGTGGAACATACATGCTCTGCTGTGGAACATATGTATTCTGCTGTGGAACATAATGCTCTGCTGTGTGATATACATGCTCTGCTGTGGAACATACTTGCTCTGGTGTGGAACATACATGCTCTGCTGTGGGCCATACATTCTGTGCTGTGGAACATACATGCTCTGCTGTGGGACATATATGCTCTGCTGTGGAACATACATGCTCTGCTGTGGAACATACATGCTCTGCTATGGGACATACATGCTCTGCTGTGGAACATACTTGCTCTGCTGTGGAACATACATGCTCTGCTGTGGGACATACATACTCTGCTGTGGAACATACTTCCTCTGCTGCGGGACATACTTGCTCTGTTGTTGAACATACATGCTCTGCTGTGGGACATGCATTCTGTGCTGTGGAACATACATGCTCTGCTGTGGAACATCCTTGCTCTGCTGTGGGACATACATTCTGTGCGGTGGAACATACGTGCTCTGCTGTGGGATATACATGCTCTGCTGTGAAACATACTTGCTCTACTGTGGGACATACTTGCTCTGTTGTGGAACATACATGCTCTGCTGTGGGACATACTTTCTGTGCTGTGGAACATACATGCTCTGCTGTGGGACATACATGCTCTGATGTGGAACATACTTGCTGTGCTGTGGAACATACATGCTCTGCTGTGGGACATACATGCCCTGCTGTGGAACATACTTGCTCTGCTGTGGAACATGCATGCTCTGCTGTGAAACATACTTGCTCTGCTGTGGAACATACATACTCTGCTGTGGAACATACATGCTATACTTTGGGACGTACATGCTCTGCTGTGGAGCATACTTGCTCTGGTGTGGAACATACATGCTCTGTTGTGGGACATACATGCTTTGCTGTGGAACATACTTGCTCTGGTGTGGAACATACATGCTCTGCTGTGGGACATACATGCTCTGCTGTGGGACATACTTGCTCTGGTGTGGAACATACATGCTCTGCTGTGTGACATACATTCTCTGCTGTGGGACATACATG
>JAYMFT010000040.1:1061508-1072940 GCA_038088735.1 Panulirus argus | reverse complement strand
AAATATATATATATATATATATATATATATATATATATATATATATATATATCAACAAACAAAGATTTGCTACAAGGAGGTTCTGTAGGCATCTCTCTTTGCGCCAAGGAACAAAAATACATGACAGGATGAAAAATAAATATGAAGAGAGGGAAAAAAACTGCGATGGCCGCACTCCATTCTTCGCACGTGAGTTATGGTGGCATTTGTTACCATTATTACTCCTACCCAACGGTTTCCTGACCCAAAAAATGATGTGGTCTTCTGCAAACAAGCTAAAATGAGTCGGGCTGACGTAAGGCGCGACTCACCACTCCTGTGACAGCTGCTACGAGCAGACGAAGGGACGGGCAGTGTTGAGGAAGAGTTGAGGGGGCGCACGAGAGTTGGTTTTATGAGAGGATCTCTCGCAGGGGGGAAAATGGGTAATAGCTCTGGGGAGTTTTGCAGGAGGGAGAAGTTGATGGAGTTTTGAGGGACAGCTTGACGGAAAGTTGACAAATAGTGTTTGAAGGAGTGTTGAAGATCTTACGTAAGTCTGACGGAGTTATACGGGAATGTATGGGAACAGTTGTGGAAGTGTTTTGAGAACTTAGGAAGAGGGTTCATGTAACTTTGGAGAGTTAGTGACTTAAATGGCGTCTATGAAGACTGTCTGAAATACAATATGAAAGAGAGTTTGGCGTAATGTCTCCGGCAATGCCTGAACAAGTTTCTGAGTCAGAGTTATGAACATTGAGTATTTGCTGGATGTCTTAGGGAACAACTGAGGCTACTTCTGAAGCATTATCTAATGGAGGGTTACAGGGACATCTGTAAAGGCGTTTGATGTATTGTTGATAAGTTTAAAGGAACATTTGTAAGAGTTTTTGAAGAAGCGTCTCATGATGGATTAAGAGGCCCATCTGTCTTCCTGGATGAGGCAATTTCTGTAAGGTAATTTAACAGTGGCTTCAGTATACGTTGGAAGGGAGTCGAAAGAAGTGGAAGAATATACTTTAGGGTCATAAGCATAAGAGTGAACTGGGTCCTTTGATGAAAAGAAAAAAAAGAAGTCCTTGATAAAACGATGGAGGAGGTTGGGAAATAACAGGAGAGAACCAAAAGGGAACAACGCTGTTGATAAGGGAATGAAGGGAGAGGCTGATCCTTCAACAATTACGGATATGACTAATTAGAGATGAAAGCCGTAATGGTAGAATTTGAGGATGGGAGCCCTACCTTTACCAAAGGGTCTCGAGCTCATTCTGCCTACGAGACAGGACTCCTCAAAATCTCTCTGAGAGGATGACCAGAGAGTTAATAACATATGGAAAGGATTTCACCTACTGTGCTCGGCTTAGGGGAAAACAGTTAGACTCAAGATGCTTAAGTTAATACGTTTTGAGGAGAGAATCGAAGACTATGTCAATAGCAGCACTCAAAGCAATCAGCAGACAGCCAGAATGGTTAAATCCCCGATCTCTGTGATGGGTTGCATGCTTAAGAGAACAGGAGCTTAGGAGAGATTCGAAGACTTAACGTCAATAATAAAAGCATTCAGAGCAATCAGCCGACTGTTGGAATGGTTAGGGGTGTTCACCTTTCTCAGTGATGGGTTGCACAAATTCACGGTGTCAAGAAGAAATACTTCCAAACATTTTTGCACAAAGCGATGGGGTTATTAATACATCCATAGAATATACATGTCTAACTATCCGTACATTTACTTCACTTCTAAAGTACCAACTGGACGAATTAAAGCTTAAAAATCATTGAGGTTAGCGTCCCTCTGCATGAGGTAAACCTAAAAAGACAAATATACAATGCAGGATTCTCTAAGGATTCGTTCTTTACTTCTGCTGGAGAAATGACATCAATAACGCGTTACTTAAGTAAACACCTTATCAGTTACCCTGGTCATTGTCTCCTCAAAAAAATATACCTGTATGGAATAAAGCCATTTCTTACATGGTTTGTTTATATTGGTTACCCCCTCTGGACTAGCCTACTGTGTGGTGCGGCAACACCACAGTCACTCAGTGGTTGCTTTCGTGCAAGACGACGAAGAAAGCTAAGTCACTTCTCCAGTCGTCCGTTGAACTGGCTTACTAATTAATTTCAAGGCATCTAAGACATTTATGGATTGGAAAACTTATCTAAACATCAAGGGTGGATGATAACATGTAACATACGGTGGGATGTGATATATCAAATAAAAAAAACATCGTGAAATGTGACATACACTGACAAGAAAAATAAAGGAAAAAATTATATATATATATATATATATATATATATATATATATATATAATCGGAATATTCCGATACTGATCTGCAGTTAAACATAACGCTGAGTATATTGTAAAGCAAAGCACATTTCCCTCCCTAGAGTTCGTCCCTCGGCGTCGATGAAGTGTGTGCGGATGAACTGGGACTTGTGTGTCAGCAGTATCTAAGGATCTGAGCACCCCAGCGGCCGTGGCCCAGGAGGAGCAACCCGCCGCCAGCACCAGTGACACTATCAGCACCTCAGCATCTCCCTCAACTAATCTCTGACAGTCAGCGTGGGGGTGCGAGAAGAACGTACTAAAACCCATAATTAATGACGATAATTGATCATTTCCACTACGTCTCAAGTTTTTGTAGAGTCAGGATGTAAGCTCAAGGTGAAGAATCCTGACCTAAATCTCCCACAGTGTTGTTAGGAGCTGGTTATGTACAATATACCTGGGTTTGGTTAGTTGGAAGTGAGACCCAGACATGGGTTTCCTTGTCAGGGTTCTTTTCTTTCATCATTTATTGCCCATCTTCTCCATTCATTGTGATTTCATTAGCTGTTCTTCTTTCTTTCGGTTCTGTTCTATACTATGAGTCTGAGCTGAGAGATCACAGTCGCACAGACTTGATACAAATACATAGTACATTTTTGCTGGACTTTGAATCTACTGATTCAGTTTATATATGATTAACATTCATTTAAGAAAAAATGTACCCATTAATTACTCCATTTGTCTGTCTTTTTAAGCAAGCTTTCTCTTTCCTGTCACCCCACTGAAAGGAACTGAAAGTTAGATAATTCCGCTCAGATGAATAAAAAGAGCTCTAATGATGATCCATAATCACCAGCATCACTCCCATAAGCCTTTGCATGGTGACGATGACCATGTACTGGCACATGAGGCTCTTGTAAACAATGACTGCGTCGGGCCGGAGGTTCTTACCTCGCCTGGGGTGAGGGTTCAGCACCCACACTACCAGTACAACATTTGCAGCCAAACAATATGAAACAATAATACCCCATGACAATCAAGCCCCTCCATGACAACTCGCGCACGAACACGTAAAATGAAAACAATTGACGAGAGGATTTGCGAGGAAGGGGACGAAGCGGGCATCCATATACGTAGATTAATAGACAATGTTTTTGGACGGCCCCTTGATCCCCGCCCGACGATATGCTTAATCGGCCTTGTTTTTAAAAGCTTGATAATAACTGTATAAACATAGTTGATAGAAAGGATCAGAGAATCATATGTGTGAAGAAAATATTTGATATGAAATATGGTGAATATGTATTTCCGATCAAGCGACTGGAATGAGATAAGGGATGTGTGTATATTTTAAATCAAGCCAGAAGTGTCGGATGCACTGACATGAATTAAACGTATTGTATTAACGGTAATGAGGTGAGGTGATAATATTGGCTTAGTTCAACATTAATCCTACTGGAACTTGGCTGTGTGATCAACTAGAGAGAGAGAGAGAGAGAGAGAGAAGCTGTAACAACACACATTGTAGGGAATGTTCAACCCTTATGGAATTGTGAAATCTTTCATAAGGTTTTTTATTCAGTTGAAATACGTATAATTATGACATTTGAATAACTTTACAGAACGCATTAGTGTCATCCAATCTTCAAGTCACAGTCATCAGCTCGCATATACGTATATTGCTGCGTTCTTTATCATTTTGAAATTCGTTATCATTATCGTTACCCACCACTGACCTGATTCCTTCACTAGCTTGAGAAATGGATGTACCTTGAGTGACAGGTTTATATTGTGCATGTGAAAATCTCCGTCTGTGTATATGTCTGTCATTATTTTTCTTCCCAGTTAGATGCTCGACATAAATGATTACACACGTTAGGGCAGGCAGTACCTGTAATCTTCTCATATCTTTCATTAATGCAGGCACTCTCCCAACCAAACACATCACCAGTACCCACTAACATCTCTCCGAACAATAGATAAAGCGTTAACCCGAGGTCAATGGCGTTAAGGAGTTTGTCATATGTTGGCCTCTCCGTCTGATAAGCAGTTCATGCTCTCAACATTTCTAGTTTATTTTCTTCGATAATTATACAAACTATCAATCCCTGCTATATAATTAAACCACATTAATTCCATGTAAGTTTACTGGGGGTTTAGTGATGTAGAAAAGATGGGCCTAATTCCCGGGCCCGGGACCAGATGGGACTGCGGAGGACGGTAGCAAAACCAAATGTTGAGACAAAGTTTAAGAAGGTAACTTAAAGTCTTCCCTCGAGACCAGTGGGTCTCAACTTTTTCTCTGTGATGACCATGTTCAATTTCCTTAAGGTTATTGCGGCTCCACGTAGGAATGAAGCATCCTCTGTATGAATACGTATTCATCAAAGCCAGGTGATTAGGGTAACGGAAGCAACCAAGGTTACTGGACATGGAAGACAGAACTACACATCTCAGGCTTGATAATGCAGGTGAGGTGTCGACTTTGGCATTAGGAGAAGTCCCTAAGGCTTCATGACCCTAAGAAAAATGCCTGGCGACTCCGTGTGGAGGTCACAACCCAAGGGTAGAGAAGACCTTGGTCTTCACTTCTGGAGGTGTCTCTTCGGCTCATAAATCACTTACTGATTTCGCGTCCATTTGGCGCCAAGCTGTTACCGGCGCAGGTAAGTCAACTCACTATCGATATTCCAAGACATTATCGACGTGGTAAGAGAGAGAGGTCGACCACGGTATCAAAGTTTCAAGGGAGTTATCTACTCCGTTGTTGACGTTTTAGATGCAATCATTTTACCGAGAGAGTGGTCGACTCCCTTATCGACGATCCAGTAGATCAGTCGACCCCTGTATTCGATGTGTCAAGGTAATGGGTCACCCCATTATCGATGTTCTGAGAAAGTATTCGACCTTGTTGTAGGTATTACAAGGAACAATCGACCCTAAAGGCGATATTTTAGCTGAGGCTCCACGGGATTGATCGACCCGTAATCGACGTCCGTGAGGAAGGGCGGACCTCCACCCGACCATGTGAAACAGTGGCTTCACTTCCTGATACTTGCGTTCCTGGGGTGGCGTTCCTCACCGTCCTGTTCATATCCTGCTTCTCGTTCCCTTCCTCTTCATTCCCTTCCTAATTCTCGTTCTCTTCCTACTTCAAGTTCCCTTCCTCCTTCACGTTCCCTTCCTCCTTCACGTTCCCTTCCTTCCTCTACGACTCCTTTCCTTCTCCCCTTTCTTTTTTTCTTCTTGCCTTTTCCTTTTGCTTCCCATTCCTTCCATTTTCTTCCATTCGCTTTCTTCTACTCATTCCTTCTTACTCTCTCTCTCTCTCTCTCTCTCTGTCTCTCTCTCTCTCTCTCTCTCTCTCTTTAGCCCTCATTATATCGCCAAGAAATAAATTACTTTCCTTTTCGTGCGTATGTTTGTTTGTGACTTTCTTTATGACTCTATATTTGTTTGTTCGTTTGGCCGCTCTATCTCAACCCCTTGAGCACTCCATGGGCAAGATGGCGCGCGCACACACACACACACACACACACACACACACACACACACACACACACACACAGCTTCGCATGGCACCATATCTTACATTATCCTTATATTTATTTAAAACCTTGAACTCATGAATATTCTTAATACATTTTTTAGAGACATCTCGAAAACTATGAGACAGAGAAAACAGAATTTCATTCTTCGTGAAAAAAAATGTTATTCATTCATGCATCTTTCATCTGTTCTGTCAGGTTCACTCTCCTGGATGAATACTCAGATGAATTTAGGATGTGTTCACCATTTTCTTCACTGACATTATGGTACACTGCTGACCTGGGGCGTTTGATTACACGTACTTAAACGTAACGTGGTTTTAGATACAACAACCTTTTACCAAGTATAACGCGTGGAAATGTCATTATTAAGCCTCATAATAAACTGAGTTCCATGATACATTGTGAGATTCCTGATTCACTGCGAGTCTCATGATACATGATTCGTTGTCAGGCTCATGATACTCTGTGAGTCTTAAGATACACTGTGACTCTCATGCTACAATGTGAGTCATAGTATGCGGTGAGACTCATGATACACTAAGAGTCTCGTGATATGAGTCTCATGATACATTTTGACTCTGATAATAGTGTGAGTCTCTTGATATAATGTGAATCTTATGATACACTGTATAACTCATGATATACTGGGAGTCTCATGATGAATTATGACAACACGTTGCTCCCTGTATACCATATTGCTCCAATTTACTCTATCCCGTGCAAGCCTTACACCCCCCCTGCATGTTCAGGCCCTGATCACTCAAAACCTTTTCCACTCGACCCTTCCATCTCCAAGTCGGTCTCCCCTTTCTCCTTGTCCCCTTCACTTCTGACATAACATATCTCTCTTTGTCAACCTCTCCTTACCCATGCTCTCCATGTGTCTAAACCATTTCAGCATGTCCTCTTCGGCTCTCTCAGCCACACTATTTCTATTACCGCACCTCTCTGTTACCCTATAATTATTTACTCAATCAAACCCCTTTAGACCACATATTGTTCTCCAACATTTCATTTTCATCACATGCATCCTTCCTCGTACCTTCTCATTTACATGCCACGCTCGCATCCACACAACAAGTCAGGACTACTATACCTTTAAACATGCCCATCTTCGCCCTTCCAGACAGTGATCTCCCTTTCCACATATTTCTCAATATTTCCAGGATCTTTGTCCCCTCACCCACTCAATACTCACTTCAGCTTTTGTGGTTCCATTCGCTGCCAAGTCCACTCCCGTGTATCTAAAACACTTCATTTCGTCTAGTTTTTTTTTTTCTATCGAAACTCACTCCAAATAACCTGTCACCAGCGATAAGCCTAATAACCTTACTTTTATTCACATTAACTTTCAAGTCTCTCCATACACACACTCTTCCAAACCCAGAAACTAAATTCTGCAGTTTATCATTCGAATCTGCCACCGAAGCTGTGTCACTAGAAAACAAGTGACTCACCTTTCAAGCACCCCTAACCCTGCCACACTGCAAACCTACCCCTGTCCAAAAAACTTTGCATTCATTTCCTATACCAACCCATCTATAAACAGACTGAACAACCATAGTGATATCACGCAATCCTGCAGCAGACCCACATTCACCTGCAACCACTCACATTCCTCTCTACCTAATTGAACACATCTTACTCTCTTCTAAAAATTTATCACAGTTATACGGTTCATATTAGAGAGAGAATGTGTGTGTGTGTGTGTGTGTGTGTGGATGATTGTGAGTACCTACTTTCGAGTACCAGTACCACGTCTTCTTTGATGAAACTTTACTGGTTCTCTCTGCTGCCACGTTTATTACGTAGCTATCAGTCCTCAGTTCATTTGGAAGTGACTTCATCCACATATCAGTTTTTCCGTAAAATATTTCCATAACTGTTCGATGCATGATTATTCCCTGCTAGAACAATGATCAGCTTTTCCAAAATTCTCTACATCATTTTCGTTATTTTATTTTGAAACCACTTTAGCTTATATATTCATGGACTTCTTGCAGACTTGATAACTCTGTTGCTTCCTTACTAAGATTCCTTTAAACCCATGTTATGGTGATCTAACCAATCAACTCGTTGCCCTATATAAATCATCTTGTAACTCTTTCTTCTTTCTGGGCTGTAAGGTTCTGTTTGTTCAGCCTCTTGTGATAGTTCAAATTTCCCATCCCCACGCTTTTGTCGGTAAGGTGTTGATCCTAACTTGCTTTCCTCAGGCTGTCCGATTCTGACCAGGAAACATATCAGTGTTCAGTTTTGCTTCGTAAGTATACACTGAATATTTTCATCAATAGTTTTTCGCCTCGTTTAGTTTTCCGTCCCCAGGATTATCCATGACTTCCATTCATCCTTGGCCTTCAGGCTTGCCTGCACTTGTCTTCCTCTAGATTGCTATGTGGCCGTTGATACTCAAGAGAGAACCGTTGTGGCTTCTGTTTTGTTTCCTTACCCAGCTAAGCTGTACTATTCCTTACCTTCTCATGTCTTTCCTTACAGCCTTGACCTACTTTATTTGAAAGATAGGTTTTCCCTAATTCAAACGTTCTAGATTATTTTTTTTTCCTTTCCAGTCCTTTCTTCTCTAATTCTCAACCATTTCTGTACTTCATTTCGATAAGGATTTTGTTATTGACCAAAGACTTCGACATGAAGGGAAAAGACACTCTATGGCTTTCCATGAGCATAGCTTTTTCCTCCCTTATCTTGCTCTAACTTGACTTTCCTTAAGAATATTTAAGGCAACATTGGCATCCAATAGGATGTTCTGACCTACACTTGCCTGTCTTAGCCTGTTCACACTGTGTCCACGTATTGTAACCTTTACTCATTCTGTTCCAGTCTGTCTTCGTTTTGTCCTATCTAAAAACCATTTAGCCTTATCTAAAAACCACTTAGCCTTATTAAGACTTTATATTCCTTATATTTTTTTTTTTCTCTCTCTCTCTCGTGATCAGTCCTGATCCACTCCAGCCCGCTTACAGCCTGTCTGCCTGCACTAGCTTCCATTCAGCCTACCCTAGTATTCCCAGCTCACGTATCCCAGCATACGTACCCTGTCAAGGCCATCGTCCAGCATCTCACCTTGCTCCTGAACTTCCTGGACTGATTTCGATCGTCCTGGTTTGCTCAATTTCCTCTAGCATTTATCCTCCTATTCCAGCCTCATAACGTATATCAGATCACTCCAGTTTATCCTAAACTGATCAACTCGTCTTAAACAAAGCATCTTGTGCCGTCTTGACCACTGTTGGCTCTGTCCTGGCCTTTCTTATCCTGCTGCGGCATTTTCTTGCGTGGCCCGCTGCCTCTTGGCCAAGACAGTCGCCCTATCGACAATGTACCATACCGTGCATATTTCCCAGAGTTCCAGCCAGACCTCTTGCTGGGACGTATCGCACTCGCTCCTCTCATTAGCTCAACCATTCGCATGAGATGATCACTGTGGAAATACGCTCGTTCATCTGAAGACCAATAAGCTTAAAACTTAATCCAAAAAAATCCAGTAGGTCTTGTAAGAAAATAGATACGACATCGATCAGAAGTTATTATTCATAAGTGAGTATGTCCATCATAGGAATCTAAAAGGCAAGATTCAGAAGTAGAACTTCTGCGAAAATTTTTGGTTTCCCACGAAAGAGAGTGAAGAATGAAGTTTGGGTCGCTTCCAGTGAGGCAGCGGCGGGCGGCCAGCGATCCTCTGTCAGCGCTCGACGAAGACGGATTGGTGACGTCCCCTGAGATGAAGACTCGCGCTCTCCTTAACTATTTCCGATTCAGCAGTGATTGTCCTTTAAAGGGTCCGGGATATCTGAGGTCTGGGCCACGAGTGAGGCTGAAAGGCCAATAGACTCGAAGGAGAAAGGAAATTAACACAAAGGGAGAGGCAGAGGCAAGTACGGAACCACATATCGGACGAAGCATTAACCTCATCCTCGGTTCCTGTCAGATGATGGTTGGTGATGAAACTTCAAGCTTGAGTGAACTCCTGGAACATGATCACCAGTTAGTCTGAGGACCTTAATGAGTTAATACACGTAGTGTGTCACTGTCCAGAGATCTGTTCAACAGCAGAGTAAGAGCAAATGAAATCTCAGATATAAAAAGAAATAACACTGATGACAAAAAATATGGAGTGAATTAATGATGAAAGGGTGAGTGCCTGCGGGCCATTTAATGTATCATGTGAAAGTTTTTAATAAACAGAAGTTGTTTTTTTTATGTTGAAGGCTCCAGTCACGGACAAAAGTCCACATCAAGGACGGGCCCTATTAAAATATAGAGAGAATTGAGAAAGGGGGAAAAATAGACAGGGAAAGTATTTAAGTATTAAGAAGTCTTTTTGAACATAAAAACTCCTCACACATATATAAGACGCGGACTGTTACTACGGAAACATCTCTTTCTTCAGGTTGCATATTGTATGTGTGTTCACTGGCAGTGTCCATCAAGCACCACACATCTCACTGCCACACACCCTCCTTGGGTCACTCCTGACATACGTCTCACCACAACGCACGTGCAGTAGCAGTCACACTTTACTTATTCTCAAATGACCTCAAAACCTAATTCATAACCTTGCAATCCCTTAAACTCCCAGAGAGATACGAAGACAGGGAAACAGCGTGTGTGTAGAAAATATATCAAGTATATCCCGGTAGCTTTGGTTTCATACGATAAAAGAAGAAGAAAAAGCAGTAGAAGTAGTAAAAGTATAAGAAAAGGGAAAGGAGAAAATTCAACGTATGGAACACGATAGAGAAGAGAGAAAATGTTGGGAAAGAAGCAGGTACAAAACAAAAAAAAAAGCACACGAAATTTTTAAGATGATGACGATGATGGTCATGATCATGATAATGGTGATGATGATATAAACAATACGAGTAACCATCGATGAAAATTTAGTTCCAGGTTGAATCTGGACTTTTGGAGGCAGAACCTCCAAGGCCTGTCTGTCAACTCCCTTCCCTACACCTTCACACGGATCACCTCCGTTAAACAACTATAGATCTTCCCTTTCCCATTTCCTGTAGCTCGACTGCAAATACAATATCGGGAAGTCTTAAGAGTTCCATGGAAATGCAGAGAAAACTTTAAAGAAAGCAACATTTAGCAATATTCAATGTCGTATGACCACATCACGTACTCATTCGGTAGTTTTTGAAGGTATCTCAAAAAGAAAAAAACGATCATAAAAACTCGAGCGTCGCGAAAGTCAGCCAGCTTCAAATTCCATAAGCATACGGACCTCTGTGGTGTAGCGGTCAGTGTTACTGACCGTCACGCATTCACGAACCGCCTAACCGCCTGGGTTCAAGCACACAGGTCCACAGTAAACCCAACTGTTCATCCTCCCCCCGCTCCCTCCCTTTTAGTCGCCTTTTACGACACGCAGGGAAAACGTGGAAGTATTCTTTCTTCCGTATCCCCTGGGAGAATATGTATGTATGTATGTATATCATATATATAAATATATATATGATATATATATATGTATTTAGCATATATGTTCATTTAGGTATATATATGTGTGTATGTAAGTGAATGGATCTTTCTTCGTCTGTTTCCTGGCGCTACCTTGCTAACGCGGGAAACAGCGATCTAGTATAATAATAATAATAATAATAATAA
>JAYMFT010000040.1:1035345-1049051 GCA_038088735.1 Panulirus argus | reverse complement strand
ATATATATATATATATATATATATATATATATATAGTGCAGCTGAATCTTGACCTGCTTTGTCTCCGAAATAATTTACTAACAAGAGTGTTGCATGGAACACTCGAGTCGCTTGCAGTGTAGCAGTGTTCTCGGCAGCGAAATGACAGAAAAAATAGTCTGGAAAATATCAAGGACATCCGTAGAAAGTTCCATAACCAAAGTTCAGGTTAAATCTTAATCATAAAAATGGCATAAAAATCGAACTAGAGTATTCAGTTGGGTTGCTCAGTGCTGGGGAATAGGTCTATAAAATTTCAAGGCCAAAAAGACGAATTTTCAGTTTTGAAGCAGGTTAACTTGAAAGCCATTTTGTAGGGGATATAAGCAAAATCCCAGCTAGAATTATGAGTTTGTGTGTTATATATTTCATCAGAATCTGGAAAACAACTGTATATACAGAGTTTCAGAGTTGTGAAGTTATGATCAAGGTTATGCTGAAGGTGAAGGACTGACGCTATAACTATAAAAGAATTATACTATCTTTTAATATTTAGGGAAATAATAAAAGAAGCGTAGAAAAAAAGCTGGTAATATCATGGGAATAATGGGAGAACAGATAAAGATGGAATTTTTGAGGAAATTATAGTTACATATATATACAAGGGAAACCAGAAAACACATCAGGAAAAACTGACAAACAAAATTCCCTTCGAATCTCCAGACCTGACATATTTGAGCCGAAAATTCATGTTGAATTAGCCAGTCTCTTAAGTGATGTATTTTCCAAGAGTACAGTTACCGAAGCCTTGCAACTCTGGACCCAGATTTTATCGTCCATGTCTCTACGATTGTCGAGGCGCTGTCGTACATCGCACACAAAAGTGACGAACATATTTAGAGAATAGTCATAACCCAAAGTTGATTTCTTCTTCATAATATCATTATCATCATTATAAACGATGGAATCATGAGATTATGCTGACCTTAAGGGTTAGGCTACCTTAATTAATGGTTGTATAAGCATTTCAGATGTTCTAACGTAAACAATAATCCATTTTATGTCAGCACTGTCAACACTAAGACAATGCAATATTGGCTTAACGTCCTCATGAATATATATATATATATATATATATATATATATATATATATATATATATATATATATATATATATATATAATGGCATAATATAAAACCGAAACTTAAGATACCGAAACGCCAATGAATTATATTTTGTGCCGATAAGACCAGTAAGTGTACATAATGCTCCCTTTTAATACAAATGAATCACAAGGGCTACAAAGAGCCTTTGTCAGACCCCAATGTGCTGGTATTCATTACATAAACTGTTACAAAATTGGCTCATTACATAATCTAACAGTCTTACATGTTATTACGAGGATACGATCCTAGAATTTCAGGTATCCTGTTATCAACAATAAAGTGTTGGGCAAATAGGTAAAGGATACGGACAGCTCCAAACACCCAAAATTAAAACTATTTCAAACATCTCTTGCCGCAGCGAAAGAACGAATGACTGAGCCTGAACAAAATGACTGGGGGACAGTGTGTCCTTGGACTAAATCAACACACTCCTTTGAGCCAAACCTGGAAAGGTATTAATAGAATCACTGGAACGAAAAACAAGCAAGTATCTCATCCCAATCGTTTGGAAAATGCTAACGAACTAATCACAAAATGGGCTCATACAAGTAAACATGCTGCCACATAAGACTAGCAATGTTGTATACAACAAATCTAGAGATTGCGAGGATTTTACACAATTCATGCTAAACAAACAACATGATAAATCTAATGTGATATTTATTGAGGATGAACTTGATGCAGCTCTTAATTGGGGCAAGAGCGGTGCCCCTGGGGAGGATGGTATCACTTATGACATGATTAGACTTCTAAGACGTGTACCTAATAACCCAAATTATTAAAGCTGTACGAGTTATGCCACGGATTATTTACCCTCTTCACAGACCAAGTCTAATAGTACCAATACCTAATCACAATCAACCTGATGAATTCAGACCCACTTTTCTTGACTCAAACGACGCATAAACCTGTGTAATGATCTTGCACAAGGTAACAACTACCCTCCTTCAACAAATCGACCAGATCCGACCCCCATCATCACCCAACGCCAATGGGAATTTCAGTATTTATTATTTCACTCTTTTTATTATTAACTTCACAGAACAAATAATTCCATGCAACAGGAAAAACAGTTTGTATTAAAACGAGTGTTACATCCACATCCTGAATTGCCCTCTATCTCCCAAGGGAGGGGCTGTCTGTCGAGTCCAGGATATGATTTTTTTTTTGTTTTTTGTTTTTTTTTCACAGAAACGGATGTCGCGAGGTAAAAACTTGCCCCAGTCAAAGGCCACCGCGAGTGAAAGGAAAAAAATATCGAAAAAAAAATGTGGAAATTGATAAATGCTCCGCAGGTGTTTGCAAACCCCCGACTCTTAAATGGTACGAAGGTTATAAGAAGGAAAAACACAAGGAGAAAAAAGAGAAATCTACAGCTTTTCCTTTCTCAAGGTAAGGAGGTAACGGCTAATCCTCGAGTGGCCGGTCGCCACACACAAATTGTTAGAAGCAGCAGCCAAACGCCTTGGTGGCAAGACACGTGCAGGGACCTCTCACGAGAACAGTGGCCGAAATAATGTCTGCAGAGCAAAGCAGAGAGAGAGAGAGAGAGAGAGAGAGAGAGAGAGAGAGAGACTCCAATTCAGATAAGAGAAAGATGGTTGGATTGTGTGTTCACCTGTACTGCCGGAAAGCGTTTGACACTGCCCTGCAATAGGTTGGGCGGTATAGAAAATGAATCTTGGGGCTGGAATAATGCGGAGACTACAGTTGACGGAGAGATTATTACCTTAGTGGGAAGGGACAAAGGACGTATACATCCCTGGGGATAGGGAAGAAAGAATACTACCCACGTATTCCCTGCGTGTCGTAAAAGGCGACTTAAAAGGGGAGGGAGCGAGGGGCTGGAAAGCCTCCCCTCCTGTTTTTACTTTTCCAAAAGAAGGAACAGAGAAGGGGACCAAGTGAGGATTTTCCCTCTAAGGCTCAGTCCCCTGTTCTTATCGATACCTTGCTAACGCGGAAAATGGCGAATATGTATGAAAAATATATATATATAGATATATATGTATGTATGTATGTATACACACTCCAGGTCATCGACCAGCCCCAGCGGGTAGGATGAGAACAGCTGGGTCGGTGTGAGCCGGCTGCTCTGTCCGGCATTCGAACTCGGGCCTAGCTGGTCCCAATACCACTCACTGCACTCGGGAGGTTGTATGAGAACAGGACTCTGAGCAGGTGGGGTAGAGGGCACTGGGATAGGTATGGGAGGAGGAGGAGTGCTAGAGTATAGGAGGAGGTGAGGAGGTAAGTGATATCTCATGGTAGCCATGGGAAAGGGTCCCATGGTGAGTGTGGGAGGGAATGCCAGGGCAGGTGTGTGGAAGAGGTGGGCAGGGCAGATGTGGGTGGAGAATTCTAAGAAAAGTGTGGCGGGGAATACCTTACCATGGTGTCGGGGGTCCTCCGTTCCCACAACCCAGTCGGAGACTTTGCCTTTCCTTACGTATACTTTTTCAATGGCTCCCATACCCCTGTACCTCGATCCGAGATCAAACCCTCGTGTTGCCCCCTCATCCAGACTAAACGAAGATTGCGGCCCACAGGTTAAGACGTTAGGGGGTCGCGGGACAAGCGCGAAAAACATGATTAAGGCAGAACTGGTTGGAAATTCTCTGATGTATGGAAGAGAGTGATTAGGAGTGGGTGGGAGGTGCCACTACGGGGAGGGACTGGGCCCCAGGGCAGATGTGGGAAGTTGTGCCGGGGCAGGTGTGGGAGGGTGCCAGGGCCAGTGTAGGGGGGGAGGGCCATGACAGGTGGGAAAGGAGTGCCAGTGTAAGTGTGAAGGTGCCAGAGCAGGATCACTAAAGGTCCGGGGCAGATATAGGGGGAACTGCCAGGACAGGTGGGGAGGGATGCCAAAGAAGGTTTGGGGTTCCCAGGGCAAGGGGGTAGAAGGGGTCCAGAACAGGGATGGGGGAGCGGGGTAACGGGGCAGGTGTGGGAGGGATGCCAGGGCTGTGGGCGAGGAGTGCTACGGCAACTGTAGAAGGGGCTCTAGGGCAGGTGTGGGAGGGAGTTTCAGGTTAGATGTGGGAGAGGGTGTCAGCGGCAAGTGTGGGTTGCCTGGGCTAATGGGAGAGAGACTATCAGAGCCTTTTTTTGTCTTTTATTCCTTTTTTTCTGGGGACTGGGGGCGGTGACAAGAGAGATATGAGAGGGACTGCCCTGGGAGGTGTGGGAGGGGGGTGCCAAGAACAGGTGTCAACGGTGTGTCAGGACAGGTGTTCGACGGAGCGATATGATAGGTCTATAGGGCAGAGTTCAGGTCTGATGTACACCACAGGTGTGGAGTATCCCTACCCCAATTCACCATCCCCAGGCCCGCACTCCATCACCATCACCAGGGGGTCGCTGTCCCGAAGCTAGGCCTACTGAGCGCTGCCGGAGCTCTGAGCCCACCCGCGTGACGGCTCCGGCCCACCCGCCAGCGTCACTTCCCTAACCTGGGTTGACCCGACTCGGCGTCAGAGCTGAGGTCGTGTGGGGTCGGTCAGTGAAGAGCAAGGCTAACCTGCAGCTGGTGATGGGATCCTCGCCCTGAAAAACCAACGCATATAACAAACATTTTTCAGTTTTCTCCAAGAGGGAATCGTCTCTCACAATTCTAATGTCTCCCTCCGAAATAAGCTAATTGTTAGAGAGGCTAATATTAAAGATATAGAGAAAGAATTGATACAAGATAACATCGGATACCGTATTACGCTGAGCAGGTAAAGCTGAAGATACTTCATGTTACTGAGTATGAAACACGAGCACTTTCGACTGACAAAATCTCTTAGTGTTCATTTCAGACACCATACCACACTGGATGTACTCGCTTACGTGGGGATTATCTCTACCACGACAATCCCTAGATGGTTACCATCAAAAGATTAACTGAGTTATTCTATTCGGATGATGTAATCGTTTTCACAGAATAGCAATCTCTTATCCCCTCTCTCGTTCTTGTCTAAAAAGGTGCTCTAACATTCTTTCCTGTCCAGCTTTCTCGTCTACATGACTGGGTATATCTAAACCTCGTCTCCATCTGTGACTTGAAGCATTCGCTCACATCCATCCTCTAGCCGTTATGTGCAATGCACAGAAACCACTATCCACAACCAGGCCCCACAGACCTTTCTATGGTTTCCCATGGCTGCTTCATATGACCTGGTTTAGTCCAATGACAGCACATTGACCCCACTATATTACATCGGTCCAATTCACTCTTATCCCGAGCGCGCCTTTCACATTTATGCATGCCGAGTCCCCTACCACTCAAAATCTTTCTCACTCCATCTTTCCATCTCTAATTTGGTCTCCCCAACAGCTTCCTCTCCAAATCCAGGCCCAACAGACCTTTCCATGGTTTATCCCGGACGTATTACATGCCATGGATCGGTCCATTGACAGCACGTCGACCCCAGTATACCACATAGTTCCAATTCACTCTATCGCTTCCACACCTTTCACCCTCCAGCATGTTCAGGCCCAGATCGCTCAAAATCGTTTTCACTTCATCCTTCCACCTACAAATTGGTCTCACCGCTCTCCTTGTTCCCTCCACCTCTAACACATATATCCTCTTTGTCAACCTTTCCTCACTCATTCGTTCCATATGGCCAAACCATTTCAACGCACCCTATTCTGCTCTCTCAACACACTCTTTTAATTAACATTCTCTTACCCTTTCATTACTTACTCGATCAAACCTCTTCACACTACATATTGTCCTCAAACATTTCATTTCCAACACATCTACCCTCCTCCGCACAACCCTATCTATAGCCCACACCTCGCATCCATATACGTAATATTGTTGGGCCTACTATTCCTTCAAACATACCTATTTTCACCCTCTCAGATGACGTTCTCTCCCTCCACACATTCTTCAGTGCTCCCAGAACCTTCGCAACCTTCCCCATCCTATGACTCACTTACACTTACATGTCTCCATTCGCTGCCAAGTCCACCTCCAGATATTTAAAACACTTCACTTCCTCCAATTTTCTCTACGCAAATTTACACCCCAACTAAATTGTCTTTCAATCGTGCTGAATTTAATAACCTTGTTTTTATTCACATTCACTCTTAACTTTCTCCTTTCACACACTCTTCCAACCACAATCACCAACTTCTGCTGTTTCTCACTCAAATCTCCCACAGTGCTGTATCATCAGCAAACAACAACTGACTCGCTTCCCAGGCACTCTCATCCCCTACAGACTTCATACTCGCCCCTCTCTCCAAGCCTCTCGCAATTACCTCCCTCACTACCCACCCATAAACAAATCAAACAACAATGGTAACTTCACACACCCCTGCATCTGAGCAACCTTCACTTGGAACTATTCAATTTCCTCTCTTCCTACTCGTATACAAGTCTTTCACCGTTGATAAAAACTTCTCACTACTTCTAGCAGCTTACCTCCCACACCGAATATTCTTAAGAACTTCTACAAAGCATCTATCAACCCTAGCATATGCCTTCTCCAGATTTATAAATGCCACATACAAATCCATCTGTTCTTCTAAATATTTCTCGCACACATTCCTTAAAGCAAACATCTTATTCACATAACCTCTACCACCTCTGAAATCACACTGCTCACACTGCTCCTTCCCAATCTGATGTTCTGCGCATGCCTTCACCTTCTCTATCAATACCCTCCCATACAACTTTCCAGGTACACTCAACAAACTTATACCTCTCTGGGAGGTGGGCAGATCAGAAAGAGTAGTGAGTGGTGGGGTGAAAAAGTAAAGTTGCTTGTGAAAGAGAAAATGGAGGCGTTTAGGCGGTACTTAGAGGGATGGAGTGCAAATGACTGGGGGAAGTATATGAGAAAGCGGCAGGAGGTCAAGACGAAGACGCAGGGGTTTAAATAGAGGGCAAATGAGAGTTGCGGTGAGCAAGTATCACTAAGCTTTAGAGAGATTAAGATGTTTTGGAAGAAGGTTAATAATGTGCGTAAAACTATAGAACAAATCGGTGAAGGGGGCAAAGGGGGAAGTGGTAGCAGGCTGTGATGAAGTGAGGAGGAGATAGTGTTAGTATTTTGAAGTCTTTTGTCTGTGTTTGATGAAAGGGTGGAAGATGTAGGCTGTTTGGGTCGGGGTGGTAAGCGAAGTGAGAGTCACGGAGAGTAAAAAAGGTGGTAAAATCTTTACGTAAGATGAAATGTAGCAAGGTTGTCGGAATGGCCGGTACTGCTGTTGAATTCATTAAGAAAAGGGGTGACTATGTTGCTGACTGGTTACTTAAAGAGTTTTGAGTATGTAGGGATCATGGTGAGGTGCCTGAAGATTGGCGAAATGCACACAGCGATCAAGTATAATAAATAAATATAAAATATATATATATATATATATATGTATATATATATCACATGAAATAGTGCATAGGAACGCGCACTACCCTATAACATGTAAACCTCGAACAGCCAGGACACGAACCTAAGTCCAGAGCGTGGCAGGCAGGAGCGCTACCGCTCATTTATGATCGCTTCTAATAGGGAAATGGCTGTTCGAATACTTAAGTATATATATATATATATATATATACCCAGCCTTAGCCAAGCACCCATTCATCTACCAGTGCAGAGTTGAGGATGAACAGCCGGATTGAGTGTGGGCCGACTGCCGCTCTCAGGATCTAAACCCGGGAGGGCTCGCGCATAACTCGTGGTCAGCATCGCTGCACATCACAGACACATCTTCCTTGTCTCTCCCCAGTGTGGCCACTGAAAGAATTTTCTCTCCTTTCGTCACCATTTTCCCTGTCAAGTATCATTGTCCAGGACTGTCCAGGATTCATCGAAATTTCATCCTTAACCCCTCCCAACGTCCCCACTCGAATCCTCGCCCCCTCTTGTGTCATTAATTCTGAGCCCCGCCTCCCTAACGACGTCCTTCTGCACCGTCTCACCCCCGTCTCTGTACCAGTCTATAACTCCCCGCAAATCAATTTCGTTGATCTCCGTTATGGCCGTGAGCGGGTTTTCCAGCCCTATCCTTACACTATCATCCAGCTCCTCCCTCAGAGAAGCCCTTCATCACAGCCAACGTACACCCAACCTGTTCGTTGTACTCGCACACCACAACACCATACCCAACCTCCTCACCAAAATTCTCACCTGGCCCCCTCCTCAGGCCCGTCCCACACATTCCCAACCCCATTCCCAAACCTTTCATCTCTCCTCTCCACCGCTTTAGGTGTTCACCTCTTCCCCTCCCCCCGGCCCTTGTCCCTCTCCTCTCACCAGCTACGACTGTACCTCTATCCTCACCTACAGTGTTGTCCTCATCGACCATCCGGCCCCAGTCCTCACCCCAATTTTCATCCTCAGTCGTGCTTCAGCCCTCACCCACAATCCCTCGCCCACAATCCCGCCCTTCACCTCGCCCACAATAAACCCCCGTCATGGTAAACACCCATTCCCCTTACCCCACGATACTGCCCAGGCGTTTGCCCAGAATTCGTGGTCCAGAGCAGCACCCTTGCCTGTATCCTTTCCTCGCTTACGACACCGGTCAACAGCCTTGGACAACTATGCCGCCCTTGTCCTCGCCCACCACACTGCCACCCCGCCCTTGTCCTCGCACAACATCCCGCCTCACTCCTAACCAATACTCCCGGTCGTCTACGCCACTATCGCCCCCGTCCTCCCCACGACAGCTCTGACCCTGAATCATTTCCAACTCGCCTGATGCACCTCCTGGACCCCCGTTGTACTTCAGCCTCGTCCTGGGGCCAATCTTCAGCCCTTCCCTGAACGAGTCGCACAGCCCCTATCCCAGAACCATTGCTCCGACCCTATCCCCGAGCTAGTCCCCAAGCCTATCCCCGAGCCAGTGCCTATGCCAGTCAACAATCTCGTCCAAAGGCTTAGCCTCGTCCCCGAGCCCCGTGTTTCAGACCTTGAGTGGTTTCCCGTTGTGTACAGTGTTGGCCGGACCCCGTGTGACAGTACAGATCCACACTCCAGCTGCCGTCCTCTCCCCAATCGTCCAACGCTTCCATTCCCCCTGCCTCATCCCCCCCTCCCAATCCAGTCCTCCTACACTCCCCTCGGTAGTCTCATCTGACCTAACTTCATCCCCTATTTCCACCACTCTGCCCCGCCCCAGCCACCTAGCCCCTCTTATCCTCGATCCACCGAGCCTAGCCTTACGGCCCGCTGCACGTCCCATCCCTGTCCTGTCCTTCCCCGTCCGTTCTTCGTGTCCCCTCCCCGGCATACCATCCACACCTCCCCTCATCCCCTTAGCCTGCCCCTTTCTCTATCTTTCTCCCCCCCTCCCCCACACCCTCTGTCAATCCCTCTACATCATCACCAAACCCTCTACTCCCTCACTTCCTCCCCTCTGTCGTTACACAGCCTCGTTCGCTTGCACTATCCCCTCTCCCGCTCCCTAGCCTCGTCCTCTCTTCATCCCTCTACCCTGTCACCCAGCCTCTCTCTCTCTCTCTCTCTCTACCTCCTCCTTTTTCTATCCTCAACCATGCGCCCCCTCTCCATCCCCTTAATCCCCTCCCCCGCCTCAGTCCCTTCTATCCTTCTACCCGCCCGCCTTCCCACCACACAGCCAGGCCCCATGTCTCTACCCTCCTGCTGAATCTGTCAGCCCCGTGACTCCTCTCCTTCCTCTTGTCCCCTGTCCTCTATCCTCCCCTCTGCTTCCCCATAACCCGCCATCCATCCTCGTCCTCTTCTCCATCCCCATTCCCGTCCCCTGGGCCCATAATGTTCTAACATCCGTCCGTCCTGTCCGTTTTCCTTTCCTTTCTCTCCTTTCCACTGCCCCTCCCCCACCACCTCCATCTATCCCCCTTCCCCCAGCCCATGTCCCTTCTCTATCCCCGCGTCCCGTCCCCCGGCCCCGGAGACAGCATAAAGCCGCCCACCTCTTCATCCCTAGCGTTGTAATGATAACCGCCGCGTAATATAATTGTGGCGAGAATTGATCACATTAGAACTTGATTCACTCGCCAAGGTGGCAACAGCGTCAGGTGTTGCCATATTCGGAAGCTCAGGTCATTACGCCAGCAGCTCTTTTACGGCCAGACTTCCTCCTCCTCTACGATATCCTGAATCATGTACGCAAATACTGAATGGCGAAATGTACCAATCTGATCTCCTAGCAGACGTACACGTCCTGACTAAATGAAATTAAAATATTGTAGCGTGTAATGGTAATGACGCACAATAAGAGCCTATTCACTCCAGTGCTATATTACCATTATCCTAACTTCTGGCCTTGGCTTGGTCAGAAATCAATTCGCTTCTCTCATATATATCACTCCATGTTGCTGGTAACTAAACTACATTTTCATACAGACAACAGAGCAGTAATCGCATATTTGCGAGATTTTGTCGTTTATTCCGAGTCTCATATCTCTAAGTAACTATATATTTACATATTGAAAGCCTTATATGCATTTCAGTCCTGTTAATAATACTACGTTCAGAATAAACACACTGTAAGCCTGATACTCGGGGCATCGAAACTTAAGCCAGCGCCATGGTGAATCTGACACAACCATTGGATATAAGAGACCCGCCAGCTTTCTCATAATTCGCTGCCCGTTATAACAATAGCAGTTATGTTTGTATTCCATTACGTAGCTCCTCCCTGTGGGCGGGGTCCGCACTGACTCCGCCCACCCACCTGGTTCTGCCACCGGCCGCCAGAGGACGGTAGCTGGCGAGGATTTTTTTTTTTTTCTAATCGTAATCATACCAACCGTTCCACTTCTAACATCTATAGCCACGTATTTTTGTTCGTTTTACTCTATAATTCTGTCGATGTCTCCTCTACCAACAGAAATGTCACGCCTCCGTGAAAGATCCCAATTCAATTCTCGGCACAGAGGATTTAAAGTTATATTCTCAAAGATAAGAAATTCTGTTAATTGTGTAGGCGGAGCCGCAGCTGAGTTAACATCCTTGTAGCCAATGAGAGCACAGATTTGCACCTGGCCGCGCGCTCGCTAACCAATCCCGAGGACACTCCTGGCATGGCGATCCAGGCGGTAAGCTCCATGTGTTGATCATGTAGTGAACATCGTGTAAGTGTCAACATTACTATCTAGGCTTCCTGTTCGCCTCCCCTACGTGTTGATGGGAACTTTGGGGACGTAGCAGCCCGTGTGAGCTAACTGCCACGTTGTGTTCGTATAGCATATCGACTCTTGAAGACTTAGATCAAGCGGAGCCGCAGGAGCATGAGGCCCCAAGCGGTGGGGACGGTGTAGCGCGGTGGCGATGCCCTACTACTACTGCTGCTGCTCCTGTGGCGGCTGGCCATGGTCATGATTCCCACACCCTCTACCGTTATTCACACTCCCACGCGCCCTAAGCTGGGCTTCTCTATTGACAGTATCGTTGGTCGTGGGGAAGAAGAAGACTCCAGGGAGTCGCCGCCCCCGTCTCCGGGCTCCCCAAGAGGGAGCCCAGGGCCCAAGAGTCCACCCAGGTCTCTCCATGACCTACAGAAAACCCAAGTTCGTATCCCTGAACCTATCCACCCGCTGGTTCCTACGTCTGTGCCTACGTCGTTAGCCCACCACCCGCCCGCTGCCCCGCCCTTGCACACGCTGCCCGGCCTGCATGTGCCCCAAGCCCTTCATCTGGCGGCGCTGCTGCCGCCGGGGGGAGCCCCCGGGCTGCACCCGGCAGTGCATCCCGTCTTGCTGGGGCAAATGCCGCACCTGGGCACGCCTCTACCCCCGGCGCCCGGGCCCAGGGAGTTCCCGCTGTACCCGTGGCTTCTCTCAAGACACAGGCTCTTCGGTCACCGATTCCCAGGTAAAGTCAGCGCTACTGTGTACTCACTAACTCTGCCATATCATGTACACACGGTCACCTGTCTTACGAGGAACTATTCAGCGAACAACTATTTCTGCTACCGCAACCCGCTGGGGCGTTGGGTCGGCGGCCACCGCAGCCAGCAGGCCGCGGACGCCGCACCGTAACCCAGCCACCCAGCCGCAGGTGTTCGCACTCTTGCTATTGCGGCAGCGATGTTAGATAAACATGTCAACAAAATTATATACATATAATATTAGATTTTTATTTCCGCAAGGTATTTAGGTGGGCTCAAATTATCTACATTAAACTTTTTGATAGGGGAAATTATTAGTATCGTCCAAGTAATTAATGTCATTTACTTGTAATTAATTACAGTGTATTTGGAAAGGTAATATGCCCGCAGAAACACAGATTTATGTGGTACACGATGTTGATAGCATCCCATTTTCTTATTCAGGAAGTTCCTATATTCCCTGATTATATATATATATATATATATATATATTTGGGTTGTAAGAAGACTGTGAATAACACATTATCGTTACGACAACAAAAGTATTAAATGTAATTGGATCTGCAGGAAGAATTACTATTTGCATTATTGTTATTGTAATTTTTTTCGACGTTTCTATAATATTTTTATTCATGATGTTGGTAGGGTAAATGTTAATGCAATTTTGGCTACTGTGAATGTTATCGCTCAAGTTTTTGTGTCGTTTTACAACGTTATGATCACTGCTTCCCCCTTTATTACTGGGTGTTTTTGTTACTTTTGCTTTGTTATCGTTATATGTCCCATTTCTCATATTATTTTCGTTTGGAAATAAACCGTCACCATATTAATTTTTGTTCTTATATGTATTTTGTATTATTAACATTATCATTATCATTATTATTATTATCATTATTATTATCATTATTAATATTATTATTATCATTATTATCATTTCATTATTATCATCATCAATATTATCATTATCATTATTATTATTATCTTCAACATTATTATTATCATCATTAATATTATTATCGTCATCAAGGATGCTAATATAAGTCATGCCAGCAATAATTCATGTATAACTGTGGTACAAGGCTTCCTCAGTTCACCCCTTGAGCACTAAGATACAGTCCTTAAAACCATGACGGTACGACCCTTGGGTATAAAATGGCCTGGCCTTTTCACCGGACTCTCAGAGGTCAGGTCAAAAGGCCCCACCATGATACCAAGGCCGTAACATTGACCCAAGACGTCCTGATGGCACAGCTCCCGCGGAAATGGAGACGGTGGCCACTCCCACACACCAAGATTACGTTACCAAGTTATAATATGACATTAGAAGATTACATTACTTACCTAATTCCGCAATTCTATTCAGATTCCTTCCAGGCTAAATAAAAGTCATTGTGATAGCCATATATCAAAGAGACCATAAGTTACAACAATTGTGACAATTGATGGAGTAGATGTCGATTAACGATAGGAGTTTGTTCACAGGTGAAGTGATGAGTCAGGGATGTACCTTATCCTGGTCTCGCCTGGAGTGCAGCCTTGAAAATGCAGGAACCCCATAACAGGGGTCCTGGAGTTGCATAAGTATTCATATATATATATATATATATATATATATATATATATATATATGCCGGTGAAAACGGCTAAGAGGGACTGGATTTCTGAAAAAACGAACTGAGGAAGGAGCCAAGTGAGGATTTTTTTTTTTACTCCACTTCGCTCACGCGGGGAATGGCACACAGGT
>JAYMFT010000040.1:999365-1016610 GCA_038088735.1 Panulirus argus | reverse complement strand
ACATATGTGTGTGTGTGTGTGTGTATATATATAATGATACTGGACTGTTATATTTATAATTTCAAATTTTCAGACGACAGAAAACTTGGACAGAGAGCCACAAGCACTTTAGAACGTCTACAAATGCAGTCTGACTTAGACAAATCGATCAGACGAACTCACAATTGGGTAATGTACTTTGAAACTCAGAAGTGCAAAGTTATGTAAATAGGCAGGAAAACGATTACACAGACTAGAATCTGAACTCGAGCAACACACACACATACGCACACACCAAAGACCTAACTAAACTTAAGAGACTTCTCAAGACAACTGAAACACAAGCCGATCATGGAATTCTATTTAAACAAATTCATTCAGAATCCATCAGGAGTGTCATAAAATTGTGAGCGTCGCGTTCGCTGCAGCTGATATGGGAAGGCTGCCAACTGGACCTGCCAGCTATATAACATTACACAGTCAGTGAATATAAATTTTCTGTGAGCGTAGGTACTGTGGTCAGTGAGAGTTTTATTTCAGGAAAATATGATACTGATTTTGTTTATGATCATGGCGTATGCTATGGTGAACGGTGAACAGTTACGTTCTCATGTTACTGAAGGTTGTTCTTTCATATACAGATGCTAAGAGGAGAACGATCATCAAGTACAGCCGCCGCCATTCAAACACCGAATTATAAGTGATAAAAAAGAGGAAATAAAGTTTCGTGACAAAATCTGTCGCCATTACTTAAGGTTCCAGACGCTCCTGCATGTATCTGGATGAGTCGAGTTCCCTGATCTTGGCTATCATTCTCCCCTGTTTCATAGGAAATACATAATTTTCTTGTGTTGAGTCTAGTCTGCCACAGACGATCGCTAGATCAAGACTTGTTGTTTATCTCCAGTGATGGATGAATTGCGGTGTTCCCTCCTTGAAACACACAGCGAAGATTCCTGCAGGTGAACACGAACCTCAATTGTTATAACTAGTTCGTGTCAGCACTCCAGAGGCCGTTAGGTTGTGACTTAGGATTTATTTTCATGACAGTATCACGGTGTTTCACAGTCGAGCTCAAGTAAGGAGAAAGAAACCTGAAAGCAAGATACACTCCAACCACCAGTCTTAGATCAGGGAGCCAGCAACGAAAGTATATGATTTTGGCCGCCTTTAGATGGAGCTACGATGGAGGCGATTGCTCCATTAAACCAGATGACCGGCTCGTGTGGTGCCGAAAGAGAAACACCAAGTGTTCCTTTCACATGATTCTTCGAGCTGCATCACAGGGGACCACTGGAGACGGAGAGTATCCATGAAGTGTTATGAAACTCCTGTACTTGAGAACGGCGTAACGAAGGAAGGGACTTGCACTTTCAGGAAGCCATGAATCGTCCCTCCCTGGAAGCCATGGAATGTTTCTCACCGGTAAGTACATTCCTTGCGCCCCCGAGCGCCACAAACGAACCATAAAACACCCACCGATCACATACTATCAGAGGACCGACTGTGATACGCAACAAAGGTGGAAGTTTCTGTTGAACTGGCTCCCGCAGGGCCATAGGTTGGGTCCTGCGTGGGCCGGAGGCGGTGAGGATCGGTGTGTCGCAAGCCGCCCACCCGACGACGGCCCTGATGTGCGCCCCAACAAAGAACTTTTAATCTGTGAAGGAGTTCCATTCCGGCCGTGTTGGTGTTGTGGGATCCCGCGGGAGCCTGTGAGCCCGCCCGCCGAGTCCCAGACCCAACTCCCTCAACCCGACCACAAGCCGTGAAAATTACCACCTCCAACCCCTTTACTCGCTGCTCGCCCTAATCACCGTCAGGATCACTCGTCCTAAAGTACTCCCTCCGGGTCAGACAGAAGTAAACCTTAAAATCTCTTACGGCAAGAGTCATTTGTCAGTGGCGATCGAGGAGAGGTTAGGTGCGTTGGTACGGGCAAGTCACCTTCTACCTACAAAATATATTTACAGGTGCACGATAGGGATCTTGACGGGGGAATATCGTCTGCGTCTGGGGAAGATGTAAGAAATATTGGCTGGGATTCTGCCCGCTGAGGATACGCCTTTTAAACACGCTCTCAACAAGGATATAATTTCCATAAAACGACCATAGATTCTCCACAGTGATTATGGACGAACAGCGCTGAACAAAGGTTATTACAATAAAAGTATTGCCTTCGATGTATGCCCCTTGTTTATAAGATAATATATGTGCTGAAAGCTTATATCATGCGTCAACCTTAACAGTAGAGGCGGAATATATTGGTTATAATCAGTTTCAATCGACTGGTTTTTGAAGTTAATGCTTGTTGCTGCGTTCTTATTATTTTGAGGGATATACGTGAGGCTATGCTGATTTCTGAAGTTTATGGGGGATGCGCCATTCTTATTGTTTTCAGGTACACTGTGTATAGATATTTGGGAAATGGTGATATAGCTGGGTCTTCTGGAGGATATAGTGGAAAAACTCCTCAGCAGCGACACGCTGACGTGTATAAGGTGCTTGAGGATTTGCATGAAATAAAGCTTGACATTACAAAAGTGTGTGAGATTGTTGATTCTCTCGCGGCCAAGATCGATTATGGCTGAGGAGTGATATGAGACGTGTGTGTGTGTGTGTGTGTGTGTGTAAGGGGGAGGGTTGCCTGGCAGTGCAGGGAAGACGTGTAGGGGTCTGGCTGTGTAGGGGGAGGGGACAAATAGAGCTTCTAGCTATGCAGGGGAGGTGGACCCGCGGGAGTCTGGCTATGCAGGACTGGCTTTGCTGGGGAGACGTGTAGTCTGACTGTACACGGGGAATGTGCAGAGGAGACGTGTGGATGACAAGCTGTGTAGAGGATCGCGGGGGCTTGGCTGGGCAGGTGGGATAAGTGTGGGTCTGCTTGTGTAGGGGGAACGTGTTGGGATGTGGCCGTGCTGGAGGGACGTGTGGAGGGCTGGTCGTGGTGGAGGGACGTGTGGGGGTCTGTCTGTGCTATGGGGAGCGTGTGGGAGTGTGAGAGCTTTGCAGGAGTGACTTGCGAGGTCTAACTGTGTAGGGAAGACATGTAGGTCCGGCTGTGCGGAAAGGACGAGCAGGATCTAGCTATCCAGGGAAAATGTGTAATGTCTGGATGTTCTGGTGAGACGCGTGGGACCTGACTGTGCAGAGGGGAAGGTAGAGAGTCTGACTGTCGGGATACGACGTGCTGGGTCAGATGTGCTGAGGAGACATGAGAGAGTTTGGCTCTTTAAGGGGAAAGATGCGAGTCTGGCTGTGCAGGGGGGAACGTCTGGAAATTTGATTGTGCTAGGCGGATGTGTGGTGCTCTGGCTGTGTTGATGGGACGTGCAGGGTCTTGCTACGATGGGGAGACGTTGGGGAATCTAAATGTGCAAGGGTGATGCGATGAAGGTCTGGCTGTGCAGGAGCGACGTGCGGGGTCCGGCGGTTCAGGGGTAGATGTGTGGGCTGTGGATGTACTGAAGGGACATGTGGGTTCTGAATGTGCAAGGGTACGTGTGGGGGTCTGGCTGTGCTGCTGGGATGTGTGTTGATCTGACTGTGCGGGATGATGGGCTGAGGAGTGACTAGTGGTGAAGAATTATGGGCTACAGAGTAGCTAATAGTGCAGGATGATGGGTTGAGAAGTAGCGAATGGTGCAGGATGATGCGCTGAGCAGTAGCTAATGGTTCGGGATGATGGGCTGAGGAGTAGCTAAGGGCGCAGGGTGATAGGCTGGGGAGTGGCTAGTGCTGCAGGATGACGATCTCGGGAGTGCTGAGGATGGCGCGATGTGGAAAGGTGGTGGAGTGGCATGATGATAAGCCGAGAGGTGGCAGATGATTCAGAATGATGGGCTTAGGATAGAACACTGAGCCTAAGGATGATGCGTGACGGATGAGATTTGTGATATAGGATGATGAGCTCACAGTAAGGTTGGCTCTATAGGAATGAGTTATAGGAGAGCGTCTGCAGGTTGGAGAGAGTGTTGGTTTAGAATGACGAGCTGTAGGAAGAGAGGGGTGGGGTACTGATTTAGGTTGATGGGCGCGGGGGACAGAGAACTGATCCAGTGTAACAGGATGGTGGAGGAAGCAGTGGTGCAAAAAAATGAATGACCGAGGGAAAGGCAAGTGTTGCCAGATCATGTAGCAGTGCTGGATGATAATGAGAGAGAGAGAGAGAGAGAGAGAGAGAGAGAGAGAGAGAGAGAGAGAGGATGGCGCTGAAGGAAAGTAGACTGAGAACAGAACAATAATGCTGGATGAACAGTGTGGCAGGTACATGGATCAAGAAAGAATTCAGCGGTTCACGATGGTTCAAGAGGCAGAGACTGGTGGTGCAGGATGAATGGTAGGTCTCTTGCATCCAGGATGATGGAAGGGAAGAGATGGGAGTCTTGCTAGCCAGTTCACCTAATACTGATGCATAAGGTTTACGACGTAAAGTCTTACAAATTTTACAGGACACGTGAGGTGTGATATGCCATGGCCAAGACTGGAGGAGCGCGGAGGTGCTGGCACCCTGCCCATCTGCAGCACCCTACCCATCTGCAGGCGAGTCAGACGACGCAGTAGGAAGACATGGTGCTCCAGGACTTCCTACATTACGTTTATTCCGATCCTGCAACTGCACGGAATTCACAAATGATAAATGTGACGAACTGATGAAAACTGAGTGCGTAGGGCAATAGCAGTGATGATGGTCACCACTTCTTCAGAAGGAAGGGAGAAAGTATGTGGAATCTGCACAAGAAACTTTTATGATTTCCTTTTATTCTGACGATGGAAGCTACTACTCCAGATGAGGCCAGTGGATCTCTGGAAAGTGCTCCATCTTCCAGGTACCACCCCTGCGATATGTGCTGAACTTGCCACTGGGAGCCATCAGACCATAGGATAACTTCAGTCCTCCATCTCTATGCGGGGAATTTTCAGACAGAAGTTCTTTAGGTACGTAATGATGCTGCAGGTGTCGCATACAGATCATCCAGAGATGGTTACAGAGCTGAGGTGGGCAAAAAGAGACATTTCGAACATTGTCTCTCAAGCCTCACTTGCTGGGAGTACATCGTGGTATCTGTCAATACTGTTTAATTGATCTTTGACTACAGGTGACGAGCGCTCTGTGAAGGCATAACAAGGTTGGTTCACACTTTCTTGTAAGACACAAAGCTTGGTAGGAGAACGGTTCGGCGAGGAAGGCGTCTCTTACACTATGGAATGTAATGCTTTTCCCCAACAACGTGTTCTAAAATAAATTGGAAAGACTGGCAGGAAGAGCGTTCGACCAGCCCGCCAGGGCGTAATGTGGCGCAATCCTCACACACACACACACACACACACACACACACACTCGCCCGCTACTATCTCTAGAAAAACCAGAGGCGTACCGCCCGGGTGCATCACTGGTCCTTGGACTGGAAGAACTTATTCAAAGATCTCCTGACGCTAAAAGTGTGTTCCATGAGAGACGGCTGATGCCCGTCTACTGTAAACACACTGGAGAAGATAATCTACTTCTGCTCTAAACGAGTACAACACGTCTGCCATATTTCGCTACTTGACCGTACGCCACACTGACTTTGTCCAGTTCCCAGGAAAGTTACTGAAAGACCAAGCAGGTGTAACTCTTCGAGAGTGGAGGTGGCAACAAAGCGCTACCTACAGAGGTGCCTTATGCCACAGCAGTTATAGGTCAGAAGACGTGACTGCAATAATCAGGGCGTCCGCATATTTAGAACTGACATATTCGGAATAATACTAATGTCTATAATTTCAACTTTCTTGACGCTTCCCCTGACTCAGTATTGGATAGGATGTTAATCCCCTCCACTTCATTTATACCTGCCTCGTGCTTCAAGCCTCAACGAATGAATTGTGCAATAACAGTCCTGTCTTCTGTACCTTTGAGGAGCTCTACTGACATCCCAGCCACACCGAGTTCTATTTCATTTTTCATTTCTCTAATTGCCTTCTTGGCCTCCTCCTTGTTTAAATCTTCGCCTATTAAGTCTTGATCGTTATTCCTCCCACGTCATTAGTCACCTTAAGAAACTCATCAAAGTAATCCCTTTATCTCTGAGTTGTACATGTTCTTTCTGTTCTCAGCTTAACTCCTTTACCATTATTATTACTTTATTACTATCATCTTCATATTATTATTATTATAATTATTATTATTATTATTATTATAATTATTATTATTGTCATTATTATTATCATTATCATTATTATTATAATTATCATTTTGATTATTATTATTACTATTATTATTATTATCAATATCTTTAATATTATTATTATTATTATTATTATTATTATTATTATTATTATTATTATTATTATTATTATTATTATTTGGAAGTTGAGTAGTCTGTGTGTGGTTTCCACTGGCAATACTGTCTCATCTCTACCACCCTGCAGGTCCTCGTCAAGTTCTGCCTTCAGTCTCTCCTATGACTGTCTCTTGGCTCTTTTCTAACCCTATTAGCAACAGCCTTTGAGACCTCTTACAACAATGTTCAACTGTTCCTTCCATGGAATGAGCGAAAATTGTGCTCTTAGTCTTGACTGTTTCTTAAGCTTCTTCCATCCACCGAACGAGTCCCTTTTCTTCCCCTAACCACTTTCTTCTAAGATTTAAAAGAAAATAGATTCGCTTGCAACTGCCCGGATCTTCTCTTTGCCATGATTTCTATGTAAATGTCTGTATTATGTCTAATAGTTAAGTCCATACTGATCAACATTTCTTGTAATACGTTCAACAGACTCTACATTTTTAAGCTTCGCAACTCTATACCTGAAAGTTTTGACTTTTTTTTATGCTCTTCTTCCAGACTCATCGTGTGGTCAGACGTCAGCAATGCTGACGGCGTGATTTTCACATCCGTTACCTTCCTTTATGAGGATATTTGTTGACGAGGTGCAGGAGTGGAATATAACCAGATGCACGGGCTTTCTTAACCTCGACGAAACACATGACAGGGTTTCATGACATAGGCTGTGGGAGATCTCAGAAAATGAATTATGTGAAGGTGATAAAGAAAAGTCTCTTCAAGCACCACAACCAGGCCCCACAGACCCTTTTCCTGGTTTCCCCTGATCGCTTCATATGCTCCGATTCAGCCCATTGACAAGAAATCGCCCCCTCTAAGGCACATTGTGCCAACCTGCTTTATCCCTTGCATGCCTCAAACTTTCCTGCATGTTCAGGCCGCGAAGACTCTAAGCTTCTATCACTCCATCCATCTACCTCCTCCTTAGTTTCGTTCTTTTCCTTGGTCCCAGTACTTTCGACACACGTATAATATAATCATCCTCTCCTCACTCATCTTCTCCATATATCTAAACTGTTTCAGTACCTGCCAACCTTTCTCTTATTCTTTCATTATCTATTCGTTCAACCCTCTTAATTATATGCTGTAAATATATGTATGTATGTATGTATGTATGTATATATGTATGTATGTATATGTGTGCGTGTGTGTGTGTGTGTGTGTGTGTGTGTGTGTGTGTGTGTGTGTGTGTGTGTGTGTGTGTGTTATAATCATAGGTGATTATAACAACATTCACTTCACGTACACTATCCAACCCAGCCCTAACTAAGCAGTCCCATATTCTGGCTTCTGACCTTCACACCACAAAAAAAAAAACCTACACTAGCGAGTCTGTGTCAGGGTTCTCCTGGTGGCACTTGCGTCTCGTGTCCTGCTGGACTGTGGTGATGTAAGGCCGGCTGAAGGGCAGGTCAGCCTCAGCACACACCTTGCCCACTTACCGGCCGACTAATCCCCCATGAGGAGGAACTAATTCTTAGCTCTTCGTGGATATGATCCTCAAGGAAAGACAAAGCCATAGTCATTGTGATTAATTCATTTTCCCCCTGTAGTAAAAGTGTTAGACCCTCTATCCATGATTATGTGGGACTCATGCCGATCGTGTCAGACGATAAGTCCATAAGATACTTTCCTGAGCTTTCAACGTTCGAAATTGCTTTTAGTTCTTTCGTTTGCGTCCTTCACACAGGCACCGACCAAAGGATCTCACAATTTAGGTAATGCTTTCGTAATGAGTGAGTTGCCTTCGTTATAGCAGCCATCTGCAACTCCAAGAAACTGCTGGTCACGTACACACAAAACAAAACAGCATCAGCATAACTTTTCGACATTCGTCTCACACACTTGGGGGACATAACCATACTTTCTCTTCGTTTCTCTTATGCCATCCACCTCACTCAGGGTATGTAGCGCACAGTAACGGCACATTACGCAAATGTATGACACTAAACGGCATAAGGCGTGTGAGGAGCTCTCTGTTGCCTGTGTTGCTGTCTGTGGTTACTGAGGCCATAAAACAATTACGTCACCATTAGCACATCGTCCTTGTCCAGGAGCCTGCACCTCGGTGGGCTTCCCTGGTTAGTTGGTGGTAATTACATTATGTGCGGAGACGCTTGGTGTTCCTTCCCAGACACAGGACGTTCATACAACTGCACCAGCGGTGGTCAGGAGAAGAATGGCGGGAGGCAATGTTCCGGGGCCTGATCCTAGGGTCCAGCGCCAGGTCCAAGAGGCACTGACCACACTGGCTCCTCCAGTACGGGACACGAAAATCTGGCCAGAATGCTCTGGTGAGGCACTCCGTGGGATACCTGGCGTCCCGAAGTACCTTATGTTAGGGAGCTACGGGATAACCCCCTGGGATAGCCGTTGCTAAGGGACTGGGGATAACTGGCCCCTTGGGACACCTGGTGTCAGAAGGATGCGCATAACTGACAACAAGAGATACGTCATCCCCTATAGGTCCTGGGGTTAACTGGCTCCCTGGGACGGTTTGTGTCAGGGAGCTGGGGGCAGGGGTGCCTGGCCTCATTAGATAGCTGATGAAAGGAAAATGTGGCTATCTGCTTGACTGGGATATATGGCAATAGCGGTAACCATTTACTCGGGATGGCTGGTGCCAGGGGTGAGGGTGGAGATAACTGGCTTGATGTTGAAAATAACGAGCTCAGTTGATATAGTAGGTACCAAGGAGGTTAAGGATAGCTAGCTCCTTGAGATGGCTGGTGTTAGTAGCATTAGATAACTGGCTCCACGAGAGAGCTACTGTCAATGGCTGTAGACAACTGGCTCCCTGAAATTGCTGCAGTTAATGGCTCCTTGAGATAGCTGGTGTTAGTGGCTACCTGAGACAGCTGGTGTTCAGTGGCTGTAGATAAGCGGCTCCATGTGTGGGCAGAGTACTGGAGGCTGGATGAGGAGAATAAAACGTAATGAGTAAAATTCTGGAGACTGAGGGGGCAGAGTGGATTCTTTAGAAGAAAAAGAGACGGAGTTGGTGAAAAAGGAGCAAGTAACCTAAGTGTGACCCACTGGAAGGGAAGGAGTAGTCGGTGATGTGAGGGAGAGAAGCGGTGTAGTCAGGGAGAGAAACGTGGACTTCAGGATGGGAACAGATAGAAACAAAGTGACAGCAAGTACAGCAATCTAGGGAGAGGACGGAGCGAGGAGGGGTGTGTAGTGAAGTAGCGTTAGCATGACCAAGGACAGTGAAAGAATTAATGTCTTAAGAGAAGATAACTATTATGATCAAGGACAGTGTAAGAGTCAGTGTCTTAGAAGGGGAGAGCTAGTGGGCCTAAGGACAGTGATGGTTAAGTCACATGGTATAGACTGTGTTGTACTTCGGCGGTAAGAAAACTAATCGACCGACCGTAGTCAAACAACGTGATCAACAGACAACTCAAGATGATCAGACGTGGAAAGCGGAGTGCAACAGGGATCAGCACTGGGACTAATTCTCTTTTTTGACACATATCCCTCGCACTAATATAATGGGTTGAAATGAAAAATATCAACATTTGCAGACGACACTACACTGAGAAGTACAGCTATAACAGACGTGGAACTTTTACAGCTAACTTTAATGAACAGTCGAACTAAGTTCACGAAGTGGCCAATAAACTTTAATAACAAGTGCAATCTTACGTACATCTGATGCAAAAACGAAAAGAATAACCTATAGTATGAACTCTGATGACCCACAGAGCATGGAGGAGGAAAGACGTAAGTGTAATGATTTCCAATGACCTACAAATAATTAAACAAGCGTGCAAAAGCTATGAAAAAGGCGAACAGACAGATGTGGGATATTCGAACTCACGTTGAAAAAATGCCCTTTATTCTTTTCATTTCACTGACGTGTCCCACCTTCAAAACTGCGTTTAATTTTGGCCACCCTAATCAAAAAGAAAAAATAATCAATATGAGTCTTCTCGGTTTGAATATAATATCCCATATAGACGACCATGATTTATTTAGCTTAGAAAAGAGAAATTTAAAGAGGTAATCTACTACAGGCATTCTAGATTATTAAAAGTTTTGCGAAACTGATCTAAGTACAGTAGCTGCTAAAGGCTAGATCATGCTGATTTCACCAGCAGTACTGAACAGAAAATCGTTGGTAAACGTTTAACTTTATTATGAAGAGAAGTGCCTTTTTTTAATAGGATTCTTAACCCTGTGGAATGACTAACCAACAAGAGTAGCTGAAAGCAACACCAGGATTACCTTTAGAAATATATGCAGCAAATACCTCGCTTCAAATCCATGACTGACGTAGCTCAGCTTTGTGTCCCTGATCTCTTCTACTACCACAAGTTGCTTTGAAAGGACCAACTGGTCTGTTGCTCTTGCTGGTTGCATCTCTCTCTCTCTCTCTCTCTCTCTCTCTCTCTCTCTCTCTCTCTCTCTCTCTCTCTCTCCCAGTAATTCAAGCACCTACTCAGACACTTCTCTCCAGTTAATACCATTTCTTTCGACATCCCCTAACAGTGTGTACTGGTGTGGGAGGAACACACCATCCGGCACTTGGACCCACTTCTCACCGAAGAGGCAACTCCAACTCCACACCTCACGAAATGCTGAAGTCTACGGCACCATGATGCCTGACTTAGTTGTTCAGTATATGCACATATTTGCCCTCAATCTCTATGGTGAATATGCAGAGGTGACTTTACGTGTACTATAGACATTTACATTTACCGCAGGCTGCAGAGATACTGTCCAAACTCCTATTAAAGGTGATCTTCATGCCATCTGGCCTCATTAATAGACAATAAGTTGTTGCTGGAGTCTTTTCAAGCCTTCTCCCCAGCCTGGAGTAAAGGTCAGCATCATCCTCACCGTGAGTAACGGCGGTAATACTCAGGTACCTGAAGTGCATAATCTTTCAACAAAAACTGATGTTACTTGATGAGCCAACTAGACTTGGAAAAACACTAACGTTCTTCAGGACTCTGTAAAGGCTCTCCCACCCTCCCTTTTGACATTATGAAACATTCTGTGACTGTAGGTATCTAAGATATAGGAACCGATACTCAAAAGATTTCCCTTTTAATTTTTGTGTGTTGTGAAGGATGGGCATGAAAGATAATCTGAGCAGGAAGATGGAGATGAAGTTCTGCTAAGGGGACAAGTTCAAGGTTCATGCTAACAGTAGGTAGCCAGGCTAGACGCAGGGTTAGCGGCAATATAAAGTCACTTATTCAGGGAAGAGAAAGTATGCAGTAATGCAGATTAAACTGATTAAGAGACTTTAAGTCGAGTGCCAGCACCAGTTTCCCATGTTACAAGAATCTTTTGGTCGAATATATCCTGTTACAGGTGGAACCGAGCGGAGACGGAGAGAAGTAACGGTATCGAGGGAAGTTCTTGACGTGGGTCTTCTGTTCACCAGAAACACGAGAGTGGAAGTATCATGGGATTTGGCCGGGAAGCACTGAAAACTATTTCAGCATCCGTAGTGCCAAGCTGCCGATGGTTCGTTCCTACGAACGTCGAAGAGCGTGAAGTGGACTGAATGATGAGAGCCACTGTCGTGATGACGTAGGGTGTGGTAACTATAACTGGCTGAGGCAGCTCGGGTTCCTGGGTAACAGTGTTATTACTGCCAGTAAAAACAGAGTCTGTCTGAAATAGAGTAGACTTACGTGAAATCATCTACTGGTTGTTAAGGTTTATGGTCGCCTATTGATCGGTGAAACTTCAAAGTATTGATATTGAAACATTTCAGATAGAGGAAAACTTCCGAAATTTGCGATGTCCCATGGCGGAGATCGGGCAGTCGCGATGAAGACAATGAAACCTCATCCACCTTTGCTGCAAGCAATGTAGAGGTGCAGAGATGCAGCTAAGTTGGTGCTGTCTTCATGGCAGGTACTTTTTGGTGCGGAGGAACTTAGTGTGGCTTTTAACACAGGTTCCCAGGCCACTGACATAACCAGCCAATCCAAATAAAAGTACACACACACACACACACAAATATATATATACATATAGAGTAACAAGATGGACTGAAGTGATAAGAGCTGCATAAGGTAAACGTATGAACTTACACCCAATCATACCAACGTGGCTCCAAGTTCAGGTGACTACGTTTTGGATCCTTTGATAGGAAAGACATGTTGCCGTTATATCTGGAGGATCACAACAAGCATATCGTATAATCGAAAGACCCAAAGAAAAGGTTTTGCAGTACTCTGGAGTGAACGGTAATGAGATGCAAGTGCCAGACGAACCTTAGATCCTCCACGCCAGTATTCTCTGTAGTCAGAAAGGATCCCATGCAGAGGATAAGTTCCAGTCGTACATGAAGGATTGCACTGAACTGGGAGGGTATCCTGGAACACGTGACTCATATCAAGACTTGACAAGACGTGCTCCTGGAGGAGACCGTCTCACCAGATTTGCAACAGAAGGAAGGACGTTGGCCCACGAAGTATCAGATTCGTTTATCAAAAAGCTCGAGAGAGACCTAATACTGCTGTGTGCTCTGTCTCACTTTGAGGTACACCTGCAGTGAAGGCAGAGTCATACCCAAACCCAATAAACAAGAAAGAATTTATCCATCATAAAACTGAGATGTTAGAACTAATGATCAACTGCCGCTTTGCCTCATCCTATAGCTTGTCAACTGTCTTGGTAAAGACGTCTGACTAATCTGCCAGCCTTTGTTGATAGAAAAATATTCAACAGCAACATGCCGATCGAAAATTTAAAACAGTACCCTTCTCTCAGTCTAATCTCATTACGCTCGATGGCTTTTGTACGTCATCCATACCTGAAGTCTCCAAAAGGCATTGAAAGATGCAATCAAAGTCTTGGATAAAGCATCATATGTACGAAGGCTATTAGGAGTTGAATTCTGAGCTATTTGCTCTTCCTATTAGCCAAGAATATGTGGTCGGCTCTCAGCGTAGGCACCGGAGGGTAAGGTTAGGACGTTTCATATGATGTGCTGGTTGATCCATCCATGCCTGCTGGGTGGATCACTGGACCGGCAGAATCAGTCACTTAGGACATTCCAGGGGACAGGTTGATAATTAGGCATTCTGTTTATTGGGCAGCGTGATAAAATCAGGTTCTTGGGTTACTAGTTACGGCCAGACGGACTATGGAAGCAGGGCATCCTGACGTACACCTTGGCTAACATGCTCAGTCCCAGGACTAATGGGGACGTCACAACCCACGAGAGACTGGGTCTTTGAGCCAAAAGTATTGTCCTACTGCTGTCCACCTATGGTTTCCTCTGAATGTTCATCAGATAATGGTCCAGGTTCTTAGAGAGGGTCCTGCTGCAGTCTTAATGACTAGTGATTGTCTGTAGTGGTGGCGCACCTGTTGATAAATGGTCGGCTGGGTCACTGGTAATTGATGCTGCTCCTGTAGATGCAGCGGAGCACTGCTGTTGATGCTGCTGCTGCTGCTTCTGCTGTTGTAGCCGAGCACTGCTGCTGCTGCTGCTGCTGCATACTGATGTTGCTGCTGGTGAACACTGTTGTTCTTGTTGTTGTTGTTTGTTGTTGCTGTTGCTGCTGCTGCTACTACTGTTGCTGAGCACTACTACTGTTACTGCTGCTGCTACTACTGTGGCGAAACCTACTGGACATGGGTTTAATAACTTTTTGCCCCCCTACCCCCCAAAAAAAAGTGAAATGGCTTTATTGTTATCAAAAGAATTTCAGATGAAAGATATCTTACATCACAGCTTTTTCATTTTGCTTCAAAATAATAAAAAAAAATTGACGTGTTTCGAAAAATAAAAATCTTAGTTTCTATGTTCTCAAGGTTCAAATTCCTTTTGAAACATTTTCAGATTCAGATGAGCTGCTCTAAAAATTCTTTATACTAATGACGCATAAAACACAGACGAGACGAGGTCCCCTGACGATGAACCTAACACAGAAGAGACGTGGTCTCCTAAGGACGCATCAGACACACACGATACAAGGCACCACTATCGATGAATCATATATCAACGAGACACGGTGAACTGGACAGCGTCCGCCTCGACATCAGCTGCCTGTCTCCTGTTCAAGCAAAGCTTCCTCGTCATCTTCGACGCCGTAATTTTCTTCATCAAACATTTCTTGATATCTTTTGTCTTCTTGATATTCCCAGATACTTTCTGTATCTCCGACCTGTGTAAATACATATGTCCTGAGCGTACCGGGGACGGCATATTAGCTGTCTAGATATTTGGTTTCAAGAAGCTTACGGTGGAAGTCGCACGTCAAGGAAGCACATAGCTCCAATGTGCTTACGTATATACGACTCAATGGCAAAGCAACGTCTCCTGTGGATAAATCACTACGAAGTTGTCGGGGAAGATCTTGAAGGACTGGAAGCTGGATTAACACACCAGTGCTACCGCAAACGAAGTCATACAAACGCTAACACTAACGTCAGGATACGAAACCTAACACGTACGTAATCATACAAACGCTAACACGAACATCATCATACGAAAGGTAACAGTATCGTCGTCATACGAAAGCTAACAGGAACGCCATCATAAACGCAAACTATGCTTTTTTCTGAGCCTTAGCCCTCGCTTAAAACAACGTTTGAGATTTCTGTGGAACACAGCATTTCTCTTTATTCTAAAAATCCGTCTACCACTGATATTTTCATTGCTGCAGATCATGTTTAATGGCGATCATGATATTCTTGAAGATGTGTTAAATCCAATGACTGAATTCATCCCCAAAAGTGTTCACCAACTGTGTTCAAGACGTTTGTATTCTCTCTTCACTTGAATCTGTTCACGCGTAAAGAATGAGACTGCCAGAGGGCATCTGACACTGTCATCAGCAGGAAACTCCTAAAAAGACAAGATATTCATGTCGCATTAATACTTCCTTATTCAAGAAATTATCGGACCGGAAGGGAAAAATAAAACATGGAGGTAAAATCTTCACAAAATTATTAAAGTATACAGTGATGCCCCGCAGGACTCACACGCGGGACCGCTACTTTTTATAATCTAAGTAAATGACTTGCCAGAAGGAAGGAATATACTTGCGGATTATCGAAAAAAATTTGCGAGAACTTACGAGTACTTGAGACTGCAACAGCCTACTAAGAAACCCAAATCCGGCATTCAGTCTGACCAAGTAACTTGACAAGAATAGAAGAGAGTGAAACGAAACCCGGCCATTGTCATAATTTCGCAAGGTAAAACCTACATGATAGAGGGCACTGCAAACACTGGCCATTGTCAAAATTACCTTCAAGAACACGAACGAAATGACCAAAAACAATTATTAACAATATCTGTACGACCCAAATTTGAGCATGTATCACCATTTTGACCACTTCCATTTAGGAGACCAGTAGATTTACTGGAAATACTATAGAGCATCAGAATAATAAATTATACCCGAAGCAAAGGAGCTAAGTTATATAGGGAAAATTTTAGACATAGTCCTACCCCTCGTTAAAGAGGACTAAGTGGACACACAATTACCAGTCAAATTTCTCGACTGAATTTGATGATGTCAATGTTGAGCCGTTCCTTGAAACTGGGAGGAACTGATCTACTGGCTATTCAGTAGGGTAATATGCAAGATGAGACTCAGAGAGGAGTGATAGAGATCTACAGCAACGAGGTTGTGGACGAGAGGAAGAACCTAAGCAAAGACGGAAGCAATCCAGTGACGAAAAAATTCAATGGATTATTTGATCTGAAAGAGAGATGAAGAGAGGGAGCCTCAAGGGAGGTGAGGAGTGGAAACGCAAAGAGCATGGGACTCCTTTTCTATACACACAACTTGGTAATTATAAAAGTGTAATCATATATCAACTACTTACTTCAAAAGCTATGATAAGCAACAACGTCCCTTCTCCAACAAGGAGATATATGGTAAACAATGAGGACGAAATTAAACCATGGAACTTAACTGAACCGAACCAAGGTCAGAATAGGTCATGTGAATGACTGATAGCAGGAGGCCTGATAGTCCATAACGAGGTTATCTGTTAAAAAAAAATGGTCATAACAGGACCATATGACCACCCATCTCTCCCTCCGGCTCAACTGCCAGCAGGAAAAAGATGTGAAAAAAGGCACTAGCCAGTACTACGGTAAGATACTGGCATGGAAATTTTACAAGAAAAATTGGACTGGAAATAGTTCCTTGTCAGTTTGGTGATATCTGCTCTGCGGCTGGACTCTGGAAAAAAAAAATCGTAGATAAGAAAGCGCTTTCCCTACTGATAAGAGAAGTCAGGGAAGTATTTGCCTTGCCTGCTACACACTGGTGGAGTGAAACAGAGTAATGGAACATTCTAGTGCCCCACCTCTCTATATGCAACAACGCTATTACATCTTCATATCATCTCCATACCATTATTTCCGGTCAGCGAGTCTCTGACCAGGTGAAGGAAGCTTCGTACACGTATATTGCGTCTGAGCACTTCTATCAGGCCACCTCAGAGTCTTTCCTCATACGGTTAGTTTCTGAGTGATGGAATTAGTTTGGTTATTCTTCTTTGAATTCGCTCAAGAGTCCCTTTATATTTTTGGACATGTTACAGTGGGTTTCGTACCAGCTTTCACGCGAGTGCTATCGGTTCGAATCCTTGGTGTCAGAGAATACTGTGTGTCTACGGACGATCGCGATTCATTCCACTATATTCATTGTTCATAAATCTCTGCGTCTGACGGCAGGGTTTCGGTAAAACGTTAGTTACTGATTAGTGTAATGGTCAATGAGACCCCGAAGTTTGTGCGCACAAGACGAAGGGAATTCAATTACTTGTAGTCGAATGATAATCATTTCTCTTTCATGGGCGCCATAGCCTAGTAGTCAAATACCCAGATTCCACGCGAGTGGCGTCGGTTCAAATCCTTGCTGTCGGCAGATATATATCCCTCGCTAACGCGGGAAACGGAGGTTAAAAGAAAAAATATAAATAGATATATAAATAAATACAAA
>JAYMFT010000040.1:950846-986400 GCA_038088735.1 Panulirus argus | reverse complement strand
ATTAAAAAAAAAAAAAAAAAAAAAAAAAAAAATATATATATATATATATATATATATATATATATATATATATTCATGTATATATACTCATATATCCAAACACACGTTCCTTGAACAAGCAGAAGCTTAAGCTTCCGTGAAGAGCTAGGGAAGCAGGAAAGGCTGTGGGATTGGCTAAGGAGATGGATTGGCCATGAGGAAGGCTCCTTCATGAATAGTAAAAGACTAGAGGCCATATTTCAGTCAAGGTTCGATACCTGCCGATCTGAGCGCGGCTCACTATGGCATTGAATGACATTTAGTACAGTGTTTTTCAACGGGTCTCCTTATGGAGTTCAGCCGTGCTTAATGCTACGTCAAAGGTGCTCACAACACAGACTTGAGGAGCTTACTAAAGGATCTCAATAGAGCGTTGTCAAGATCTTTTAAATGGTGAAGACTAAGATTAATACGGTACGGTGATTAATGATGTTAAGTAAAAGGGATTATTAACACTGGAATTATTATGTGTGCTCAAGATATGGATTTATGGAGTAAAGTGTGGAGAATGTTATTGCTATGTGTGGGGGTTAATGGCACTTGATGTAGTTCCTTTGTATGCTTGATTTAAGAAAGTAATAATGACAGACATAGAAGCTAGCATTCGTTTCTTATGAGGCTTAATGACAGTGTGCTTTTCAAGGCGCTGCTAAGATTAATAGCTAGTTGCTTTCCGTGATTCCATTCCATGATGCTCAATAAAGGAGATATGGTGATCAATATGATGATTAATGGCGCTTGCTTTGGTTCATCACTATGCTAAGTGTGGTACTCACTAATTGTTGGTAAACATGTACATGGAGAAGGCTATGAAAATTGAGGGGAGCTTAATACGTGCTTTTCGGCGCTCAGTCCAGCGCTCAGTGAGGCTAACTGACAAGATGAATGGCCCTCCAAGTAAATCAGGACCGTATATTCTTAACCAGTGATAAGTATGGCCGTAAGTGGCGTGAAAGGGGGCTTTGTTGTGATAATCATATTGTTTAATGGTGCTCAATGTCGAGAGCAACGTGTCCAGCATAAAAATTAATACTAAAAAAATGTGGAATGGTCTGAAAAAGTATTCAGATTGGAGGACAGGATTACAGGTCAGAAGAGTTTTACGCGTAAAAATTGCCCCTTAAAGAACGCCAGAATTACTGAAGCGAATGAATTACTTTAAAAGATTGAGAGTTAACTTGATATAGATTGAGAGGCTAAGGGAAGAATCCTTCTTGTGTATAATGGGAGGGAACATAGATCAACGTTTTTGGATGAATCTTCAACTTACATCATCATGAAATCACAGCAAAAACTAAAACATATTAGACTTCATTGCGACGTGTGAAGAGAAGAATGTAAACAATACGGGGCGCCTCTAACGGCCAAGAGTTGTACTATATCCTCAAACCCTGTACGCTCCCGTTACTTCAAGGAAGGCGCATCCAACACGGGAATGATAAGGTCTTTAAACTCCAAAGTACAAGGGAAATAAAGGGAATAATGGCGCAAACGTCGGTGGTACCGCTAAATGTCCAAGGAAACAAGCAACACTGTGACCCGGGATTAATTAGATTTGTTAACTAATTAATATAAAGTGAGACCGACCTCTGCTGGAGAGACTTAAGTCTCAACATGATGAACTTTGATAGTAAGTTGTATGGGGTCACATCATGTTGCAGCGGAGATACGGATGATAGAACACCTGGTAGATGCATGTTAGAATGTATAAAAATGTATACCTGCCGACAGAAAGACAGACAGACGGACAGTAATGGTGAGGGCATAGCATATCTTTGTCTTGGGTACACCATAACTAACTGAATATAATCATGAGTAATGAATGAAAAATGTGACCAAAAAGATTCAAATATTTTTTTGGTAAATGAAGGAAAGAAGCAAATCCTGTATCATCGTCGCAATGAATCAAGGCAGCTGATCTAAGACGCGGCACGTGTAAGATCACGTGAAAACAGAATTCATTAGAATTTCATTCACACGTTCGAGACAAACTATCACTGTCACTCAAGTTTCCGACCTCTGAAGGAGGTATCAGTGTTCTCCAACACAAACATCACTCCTCAGTTATCCTAACAGGAATCCCTACAAAGGCCGTAAAAGATAATTATGGTAACAGTGAAGACGGGATCTTCAGAGCCTCAAAATGAACTCCCTAGGTCTGTCTCGGACTGATCTCCCTATGTCTGTAAAGACGATAGGTAGGGGCCGGTCCCATTGCGTCTTGTGATGATGATCCTCGGACTGACGTTCATTTCCACAACCCTAGCGATACAAGGAGCCGGCGGCGATGTTGGATATCCCATTCTGAGTTTTGAGTCGACTTGCGGGTGTCGCTTACCGTAAAATTTCCCGGACATGTCGACGGAGCGGTCACTCCGAGAAAAGATCTCCGGAGAGGGTCCTCGCCCGGTGCCCCTCCCCTAGCAGGAGGTGGTCCAGGTCTGGCCAGGTGCGACGCTGCTTTCCCGAGTAGCGAGAATCTGCATAATTTTCGTTTATCCCGTATACGAAAGTAAGGCGGACGACGCCACTAATACGCGCGGTATTTATCACTGTGGAATTATGTAGATGTTTGTATGAATGTTTGCTTGCGTGTGTTTGTGGCTGGGTATATGAGCGTATGTTGGTATATATGTGGACCTGCGTTTGTATGTATATGAGTCTGTTTGAATGGCAACTTATCTTTGGGCATAGGTGTGCATACAGACATACTTCCATTTATGTACGCATATTCTAGCAAGACTATACACAACTTTAATGATGAATACATGTGTATAGGTACGAATTATATATATCTAATGGAATATCAAACATTTAACGCAAGACTCGTAACCATTAGGTAAGTAATGCTTCAGTGTAAACAATCACCTGTATCAATACAATCGTTCATACATTTTGCTGATGATACATTGTGTTCACGAGTAAACACCAAAGAGAGTTAGACTTTAAACTTGTTCATATCAACTGTAGCTTTGTTTAGAGACATTGATCGAGTGATTACATATGTAAATACTAACCAGGCCTTTTTTGCATGTGTAAACGTAGAACGGTTACCATGTTTAGCTTTGTAAATACTGATGCTTGTAAAATGCAAATATATCTTTTCCATAATGTTCAAGAGTCAATCAGCAACTGTCACTGTTGTTGCCTTGTTCATTAACATCTGATAGCCAGAGGGAAAACCGTCAATTATCCAGGATATTTTACTGGGAATCTACTATGTTATCTTCATATTAAGAAGGAAGAAAGTTTCTCATTTGCATTTACAGAACATACGTACATAAAGCCTCTACACGGATGGGTTTTGGTATTGACTTTTTCTCACTGATTTAATATACATACAAATCTTCAGTCACAAACCTTCCTTATGTAACAGTTTTGCTTAGCCTTCGAGTAGACGTACTTGCTAACCAATAGAAGAAGAATTTACAAATATTTGGTGTAAAAAGGACATAGAAAGACAGGCAGAGTCTATAAGAGTTTCTGAGACTACTAATTTGGCGTAAAGTCTTCTAAGCATGAACCATCTTTGAAGTTCAAGAGAACTGCATCAGGGTTGCAATGAGTAATACAAAAGCAAGTCTTCCAAAGTAATCGCGTAGTGGATGATAATAAGAATCAATAATGAATATCATAATGGTTATATACAAGCAACACGTACAGAAATAATACACACAAACAAACATACAGATATATATATATATATATATATATATATATATATATATATATATATATATATGAAGGTAGGAACTCCTGCTCAAAGAACGAGGTATATCACCTATCAAATTCTTCCAATTTTTAATGGCTAAAAAAAGATAAATCCTTAATCCACCTTTTTGTTTTAAGGGATGAATATTTTTCTTGTTCATGTCGGTTACCGGTCAGGTTTTTATACTGGAATTTTATTCAGCCAAATTTCGTGATAGAATCTGAGTGTTGCATAACAGGTCGGCAAAAAAACTATATTGTTACTACTACGAATACAAAATTGCAAGGACAAAATGCCATCAGAAGAATGATGCTCTGCATGGAGTTTTTCGAATATATTTTGATATTATGCCTTGATTTTCTTGGTATAATATAAAGGTAATGAATCAAACTGGAATATTGTAAAAATATTCTAAACTATCAAAAAAGAATCAAATTCTTTTTTTTTCTAAGAGTTCAGAACGGTTCTCAGTAGAAATATCTATTTCAAAGTTGTTCAGGTGGCACCCCATTAGATTTATCTCAAACATATTTCACGCCTCAAGCTTCCCTTCTTACACTCTCATATCACTCTTTACTTCGCCTCTCTCTCTCTCTCTCTCTCTCTCTCTCTCTCTCTCTCAATTCCCTCTCTCAAATCCTTCTCATCTACCCCTGTGTACATCTCTCTTCCCTTCCTATCACACCCATTAACCGTATCTCTCTCCTTTTATGTCTCTCTTCCTACTTTCTTCCTCCTGCACCTTCTCCTCTACCTCCATCTCCACAGCCTCTATCCGCCTCGCCAATTATTTCTGACATTTTCCATCGCCCTCTTGTGGAAAGCAAACACGTTTGTCTGCCCGTCATAAGACAGCTCGTGTTGTTTACCTCCACAAATGAGTAAACATCTGGGCTATAAACATGCACTCAAGATTTCACTCGAAAATTAATGTACTCAGTTCATTATAATGGACTCAGACACCTGCAAAATTTCTAACTGCACACGAAATTACTATTTTTGTCGACACGCATTGAAGGAAGAGACTCCTTTATATATATATATATATATATATATATATATATATATATATATATATATATATATATATATGTAATGATAATAGTGATAACAATAATAATAATAATAATAATGATGATAATAGTAATAATGATAACAATAGTAGTAATGATAATAATAATAATAATAATAATAATAGCAATGTTGATAGTAGTGATAGTGATAATGGTAAACACGAGGTATGGGTGGATATAGTAGTTACGTATATGAATGTGGTTATAAACATACTGTTTAGTCTATTAATTAGAAATGAAAGAAAGGCGTCACGATAATCTCCCAACTGCTGCGAGTGACACTAGCAAAACGCTAATACAACCTACCAGGTGTGACGGACTTAGGTTACGGTGACGTCAGGGGTGTCAGACATACGGTACTAAGTGACTGTGAGACGTAGGCAGACAGCTACAGGTACATAGATCAAGACACTTCTTCGAACCTCAGGTTACACACACGGGGATCCACAACACAAGACGAACGCTGTTCTAGGAATCAAACAGCAAGGCAAGACCGACTGCTTCCTCCTCCAAGTCGTCTTATTTTGGACATAAACTAAGACCGGAGGAAAGGCATCAAAAAATTCCCCCTGGGTAATGTCCCTCAAGAATCAAAAACACATCCGACGTCGCCTCGCTTGAAAAGACGCAATAAAATGCGAATTCACACGTTAATGCAAAATGCACCCGAAAAATCGTATTTTATTGGCTGGCCTCTCCCGCGCCTCCTACAAGTCGAGTGGTCAAACTTTTTATACCGGGAAATGAGAAAATATGAATAGAAATTGTGTCGGAGGAATGGAAAATTGATGGGAGATTTTTGGGCGAGGCTGGAGCCGGTACCTAAACATAATCCCGGCGGCCGAGCTCCTCCTCGGCCGCCTCTTGGCCAACTCGCCCGCGGCCAGGGCCAAGTTTCTTTGATTATCTTGTTTCTTATCGGCTTTGTCTGACCGGGCGAGGCGATGGCGGTGGTGGTGGTGGTGTCTCGAGCACCAGGCCACAGATAGGATGCTGTGGCTGGAGGGCCAGATTAGCAGGCGATGCTCAGGTGAAGACAGACGCCCCTCACTCCCTCCCTCCCTCCCTCCATCCCTCCGTCCCTTCCCCCCTCCTCCTACTGCTGCTGCTGCTGGCCCGCCCCTCGCCCACCCATCCCCCTCCTTCATCCTGTCATCTGCACGAAAAGCTACACTGGTTCCGTAGGTTCAGCCCTGAAGAGTACGTAGACTGGAACTGCAGGGTTGTGGACAATTCTGCCAGTCGCCAGGTATGTGGTTGGAGTGGTACCCGGACTGTAGGTGATGTATCAGTCTCCAGTCCTACAGGAGAGAGAGAGACTGGCAGGGTAGGGCTGTAGGTAATGTATCAGTCTCCAGTCCTACAGGAGTGGTCAAGCAGGGGAGAGATCCTTGAGGGATATTCCAACTCACTTCGTATTTTCAAACCAATTCACTACGAGCGTGGAGCGTCTTAGAGCCCACCTCCCCGCCGCCCCTACGCAGGAGTCTCGCCCTTGTGACCACCGCTCAAAAATCTCCGAAGCGGCCATCCTATTCCTTGAATATTTTCTTATTTCTTACTTATGTATATAAATACAACGGGTCTTGATGGTGAGTCGGTAGAATATGCAAATGAATGTGAGCATTATGGGCATTCAGGACCGGCATTCAGAGCGCGATGGGCATTGCAGACTCACGATGGTTCGGGGGATAGTGCTATCCCTTACCAGGACCCATTCTATCCTTGAGAAGCTGAAGGGGGAAAAAAATAATCAAATGACCTTTGTACGAAGAGTTAGCCATCTTGAAACCCGACCATCTATGGATTCCTCCTTTTATTCGGAAAGTAAAATTCATCAGTTTTGTATTTCTTGGCCATAAAGCAAAGAAAGAGAGGCTTGGCCCAGCCCACACGCCAGGCAGGGGCCGGTGGGGGGGAATATGGCCCTTGTGTCCAGGGGCCAGAAGGGCCGAGTGACCAGCGCTGGACATGAACATAATCACCAACTCAATTGAATTTGGCGTCCAAATTGAAAATCTCGAGTGAACGCGATAGGGACGCGAATGCGATTTACAAGAGCGATAATGCTGAATATTTTAACGATATGAGATATGGAGAGGGCCGGAGACTGACGCCTAAGAGGAGGAGGAGGAGGAAGAAGAAGAAGAACTGGAGGAGGAGGAGGAAGAAAAGTAAGGAGTGGAGAAGGAGGAAGAGAGAGAGAGAGAGAAAGAGAGCAGGAAACTTAGAAGCAGACGAATAAGATTAAATCAACGAAAAGAACAATATATATATATATATATATATATATATATATATATATATATATATATATATATATATATGCAGAGAGAAAGATATAAAAAGAGATTACCATGATGGAGGGGAGAGAATGGAAAGAAGAAAAGAAATGTGAGAGGGAGTGAGGGGGAGGGAGAGAGAGAGAGAGCCGGATAACGTAGAGCAAATGATGAGGAAAATGAGGAGGAATTAGAGCAATGGGGAGAGGAAATGACTCTTGCTCCAGGGTGTGAGGAGAGACTGGGGTGAGGGGCGGACAGGAGGGGAGATAGTGAGGAAAAGAGATGAGATAACAGAAGTGAGGAAGGAGGATAAGAGAAATGAAGTAATGAGACAGAGATTGGTGGAATAGATGAGAGAAAGGTTAGAGTGTGAGAAAAGTGAGAGAATGAAATAAGGAAGAGAAAAAGAGAAAAGAGAGGGAGAGAGATGAAATATTAGGGACAGCCGGACGGGGGAAGAATATGGAAAATAGTGAACAGGAAGAAGAAACTGTTGAGAAATGACTGGAATGAAAAACTGGAGAGAAAGGATGAAATGGCTAAAGAGATGAGGGAGGTGGGAGACAAAGAAGGAAATGAGTCGAGAGACGGAAGACTAACAAGAATGGAACAGAAAACTAAAGAAGGGTTAAGTAGGGTAGAGAAGGACGTAGTAAAGAGACAAATAGAAAGAGTGTGTTGAGAGATTTTAGAATGAAGATGATCAATAGAAATGGTAAATAGAATACAGGGAAATAGATAAGGGAATGAAATACCTAGGGAGAAATGGATAGATAGCAAGAGAAATACGAAAAAAAAGAGCAAAAGAGGGGATGAACTGGGCAGGGTTGGATTATAAAGGCAAGAGGAACAGACGACTTTTATTTTTTCCTTTATTTTTGCTGGTAAATCCATCGCGCTTCAATACGTGCTCTTTGGGGCACTGAAACTCACAAAATAAAAAAAAGACAACAAACGAGACACAGAAGAACGATAGCTAAGGACAATAAATAAGAAAACTAAAAGCTAGATGAGAGCCGAAGGATGGAAATGAAAGAATAGATAAGTGAACGATAGAAGAGAAAAATCGAAATGGTAGAAAAATGTTTGAAGTAAAAATAACGAGATGGATCGATAAGGCTAGATTGGTCGACCTCTCAATAGGTTCCGTGAGTGGAGGAGGTGAAGAGAAATTGATGGAGTATGAGATGGAGATGGAAGGATGGATGAAGACATAATAAATCATCAGAAAATTGACGCACGCTTCTAAAAACCTCACATTTTGGAACTTCTAATGGTACTGACTCGAGGCAAACACTCAATTCGTATCTCGGTAACTTAAAGTTATGAATCTTTGAGAGATTCTTCAATTATCAGGTTATATATATGGCTTACAAAAATTATGAGATGGAAAAACATTTTGGAGGTCAGAGCGAGAAAGCGAGGACAGAGAGCCTTCCCATCGACCACTGAGACTAGAATTTGAAGTTATCTATCAGCGGTTTTCTAACGCCTTCTCCAAGTAGGAGTTACGGCGTGGTTTCCAAGTCTTCCATGCTGCGGTGAAAGAACAGGCGCTAGAAATGAGATATACATCGACGAGGTGCTGCTACTACTGAATGAACAAGATGTAAGTGTATTGAAAAGAGAGAACCAGCTCTCCTACGGGACAGATAAAAGCCATGGAAAAGTTTGATAACTGTACCAAGGAAAGATGGAAAACCTCAAACGTCTGTAATCCATGAAAGGAAAGTAGAAACCTCGTGTGATGAAGAGCGCTCTTGTAAAGACCTCAGACCGTTAAAAGGTTTCTAAAAAGCGTCAGCGAATTAGTCGCCATGACAGAAGTACTCATTGTCATAAAATAAGAAACGAGCACATGAGTCGTCATTCAGAGCACAAAACTATCAGAGAAAGTGAAGGCGGAGTGAACCGTCCAATAGAGAAGGGCAGCAGACACACGGAGATCGCACAAAACTCAAAATTATGGAGGGAAGAACAGATATTCAGTGACTGCTTCCCTGCTTTTGTTATTCATATAAACAGCCAATAAACTTTCCGTTTATTCTTCAGCCTACATGAATCGGACTTTTGCTCGGTGAAGTAACCACAGAGAAACGATGTAGTCAAGCAAATATTCATTATATGACTTTTTTTCGACCAACTGAGTTAGTGAGTCTTAAGGAAGATGCACGGTAAAAGGACATTGTTTCAGGAATATTATCATCTTGGCCAAAAAGAATCAACAGTTGCGGCCACCGCCTGACCCAGAGAGCAGACCTGCCGCTTGTACCTTATTACGAGAAAGGCTCCGGGAATGATATGCCGTATGTCAAGCTGTCTCATAATATTTCACTGTGCTTCATAGCGTTTCGCTTGCCTTCTCCTGGGGTGGCGAAACGAGTTTCAGAGGATACCCAGGTGTTTCTTCGACTGCCTGGGAAATAGTTGGATGATGTTACAGGATAGGGTGAGTTCATGTACAAAATTTTGTATTTGGAAGTTGTTCTATTAAGATTATTGCTAGATGTTGAGGATCGAGGTGGCTCAGATGATTTCGAAACGTTTCATAATATTTCACCGAAGAAATGGAAAGGTTTCGCTTGCGATTCTAGTTAAGCACGATTAAATGAGAGGAACAGTTACATGTTGGGCTACTTCTTTATCTTTTAATGCCCTGGGAGGAGACACAACACGTAGCGCAATGTAGTATAGTCATAGGTGGAGGTCGGAAGGGGCAGACGGAGCGGACTCGTCGGGAGGGAGAGGGGAATGGTTCTGGTCATCCTTTGCTGGAGGCAGAGGGAGAGGACATGTCCAGGGGTGGGGAAAGCGGGGTCTAGGTGGGGAGTAGGTGGGGAGAAGGAGAGGTTGTTGGGGGGAAGAGAGTGAGAGAGGAGAGAGAGGCGACAAAATAAAGTTTTGCCACTTAGGGAAGTCTAATGTATATAGCTATCATGGTGGCGGGATGAAGACGAAGTTGTGGCGGCGTTGGTGGTGGTGGAGGCTGTGTTGGTGGCAGAGGTGGTGTGTGTGATAGGGGATGTGTGGTGGCGGTGATGGTAGTGATGGTGGTGAAGACATGGTGTAAGGGCTGTTATGTTTATAGTTAATGTTCAGACAACTATAGTGACTCACATCTTCGAAATGAAGCGTGTCGTTTCTTCCATGATCAGTGTTACCACTGGACCGTCCTCTAACAGACAAAAGGGAGGACAACAAAGCAGACAGTATCCTGGCAAACAGACATTACGCCAACAAACAAGGAATGACAGAGAGCAAATTATACACCAGTGAAAAAAGTATACTAGCCAACAAACTACATGCCAACCAACATTCCAGCAACAAATTATTTCCAAGCCAACAAAAATATACAGTCAACAAACAACATACCAACCACCAAACAATGTACCATCAAACACATATATACTAGCAAACATAAAAATGGCAGCTAACAAACAACTTGGACAACTACCAATGTGTCAGTAAAAAAAAAAGGAAAAGCAGAAAGCGTGTCGCAGGCAAACAAGACATCGTAAAGCAAGCAAACTATTAGCAAACAGAAGACAAACAATATCTCAGCCAATATTACTTTAGGGATCATATATAAAGATATTCAGCATAATTCTCAGTAAGCAAACAATATCAAAGGAAGGAAACTATATATATATTTTTTTTGGTATACTGTGTGTGGGGTGTATGAAGCCCGAGGAGAGAGCGGGTTCCACAGGTCAGCGTAGCACAAGTTTATACATTTAACTGGAGAACTGAGTTCCTTGATGTGTTCCATCATATTGAAAGGACATCCAGATGTCAATCCCTTTCCCCTCCCGGAGCCCCGCACTTGGCGCGGGTATAGACCATTACTCTAATGACGAGAAGTCATTACCGATATACAACATCGGTTTGGAATCCATCCATAGGGTTAGCACACGATGGTGACTCATAATCAGAGAATTTATAGGAAGTCATTTATGTATGCTGATAAATTCCTGGCATCGCGTAAATCACTGCTGCTATTTCAGTGACTGAATTCTCCCAAATCAATTTGTGATCGTCTAAGCTTTTGATACAATCCTCCTAATCTTTGTCCTATTCTTTTCATTGTTTTTTACATGTACTTTCTCGTAGACTTCGTCTGTACTATCATGTCGACCTTTCCCGAGTGACAAAATCCGCTCACCTCACTCTACCTCGTTCTTGAGTCTCTCATGTCTCTAAGATTTTATAATCATTATTTCTACCTTTTATATTTCTAACATAAGTAGCGGATCTTACCTTCCGATGATTCAGCTTCCTCTTTTGCTCCAATTCCTTTGAGCTTTCGTTTTATTAATCATTGACTGGAAAAAAGTATTACTGTTCTTTTCATGGTTTCCGTACAAGAAACTTGTTCAATAAAGTATCTATAAAGAGAATATACACCAAAAAGAAACATAGATTGTTTCAAAGTGTTATTGACACGATTATCTAAGTTTCATTTTCAATTGTTTCAATGCTGAACATCAGAGACACAGAGTAGTACGTCTGATGAAGACACGAGCATTTCTGACAAACAAGTGGGCAGGATCATAATCTATCGGTCTATCGTCATCAACTCCATTCTTAACTTTCATAGGACTGGATCAGGTACGTACGGCCTCTGGAATCGCTCGTCGGGGACACAGAGACTACTGAATAGCCTTGGACAGGGATTGGATTATCAAAAGTTTGTTAAACACGAGTGACCTTGTTTAATGACCTTGTTTCATGCACGACCCACCCCTGGGAGAGGCGGCCGAAGGGCACCGGAGGTTCGCTAATGACCAACCTTATCGAACATACAACAGCGTTTGTGAATAATTAACAGGTCCAGCGGGGACGTGTGTGCTCAAGCTAGCGCGACAAGCTGCGTGTTTACACTTAAACTTAAAAACTTCTCATGTGGTGTAAGGTATCGACACAGCAAAGTCACTCAAGCGCTCTGGCCTAATGACACACACACACACACACACACACACACACACACACAGAAAGCCTACCCGCTGGCGTGAGATGATAACATCGCACATCTCTTGAGACGTGTGTAATGAAAATAACAGTTGGTGATACAGGCTTCTAATCCAGTGGTATGAGAAGAGGACGCAGCATATCACCACTGCATATTCTCCGGTGGTATAAGTTTATGGTGTTATAAGCATCTCTTGTCCCCCTGTGGTGCGACATGGTCTCACAGCAAATGTTTTGAATACCTTTCACTAACAACTATGCCTTCTTATCACGAAATTGATACTGGTCGTAGCTGGGATGTAGATTAACGTAAACATCGAAGTGTTGAGACGGAAGTAAAGGAACGGAGTGTGGTCATGATGAAGACTCCAGCCACGGACCATAAGCTTTAACGATACACAGTTGTGGTGTTCATCGGGAGGAAGTTATGAGATGTTCTGCTTTTCAGTGCCTTGAGCACGACTGATGAGCATGATAATGAGATCTTTGGTTATGATGGACCGGCCTTTGTCCCAACCCTTAGAGTTTAGGTCAAAGGCCAGCCATCATACCCAAAGGTCGTAAGGTCTGGCAAAAGGTTCATACCTTCGTGCTCAAGGGTCGTCCCGTCGTGCTCAAACGCCGTCCCGTCATGCTAAAGGGTCGCATCGTAGAGAAGAGTCCCAGGGTGATCAAGAAGGTAACTATTCTCTGTCATGCAAAACAAATTTGTGAAACTTTGGGCCGAGAGTCCCAAGATTCTGGAGCAAGAGGTGACCCATACCTGTCTTTTTGGACTGTGGTGTTATATATCATGTATTCCATCAACGCCCTCTGTCAGTGAGGGGTATACTCATAGAGAGAAGGTCAGAGAGATGCATCTAGACACAATGACGGATACACAGATATAAAACGGAACAAAAACGGAGACAAACAAGTGGACAGATACGAAGAAAGACAAACACTTGGACAGATATACGAACAGAGACACGGGCAGATATATGGACGGACAGACTTATGGAAAGACAGAACTGCAGATGGGTACACGGACAGACAGACAGACACACGTGCAGATACGGACCAATATACGGATGACATCACTCTTCACGTGCGGAACTATCCATTGGATCAAATATTAATTATTTAATTATTTCGCATTATGGAATACCAAAATATTTTTCGTCTGTATATTCAGCTAATTTTTTACAAATTTGTTATTGACAAAACGTAGAGATAATTTGATTTACCTTTGTGGAATCAGGATAATTCCGTGGCAGTGCCTGGCCAAGTTCAACACACGGGAGTACAGGTGATCTGTGCAACTTAGATGAATCTGATAGACTGGCATGATCAATGGAATATAAAGGCTCGCAGCTGGGATTTGGCCTACGTTGTCAAACACGCTAAGATTTTCCCAGTGGCGTAGATGTAATGGTGTACAAGAGGCACAAAGCTAATGATAATATTCGCCTATCCTCGCATACCCGACAGTTTGGGAAATACGTAGTTTATTTAACCACCCAGCCACCGTCACCTCTTGCCACCTGAGATCCCTCGTACCTTATGGTTGCAGTTCAACGCCACAGAGGGATGGAACCGAGTGAAACTCTTGCGTGTGGCCGCGAGGAACCAGGCTATGGAAAACAGAGAGAAAGAGAGAGAGAGAGAGAGAGAGAGAGAGAGAGAGAGAGAGAGAGAGAGAATGGAAATCATAACATCAACGTTCCAGCGGGATTATGGAAGTGATAGAAATGACCGACACTTCTTCCTAGACAGAATAAACAGAATTTTTGCACGTACCGTGAAGGTATTTGGCAATAAAGAGGGGGAAGGAGAGCATGACCCACATAGTAAACTAGTAATACAAGAAGATTATACACATCATTTGGAGGTCTAAATATAGGAGACATAAAAATAGAGTCATCCAGGCGAGGGATTCCATAACTTGATGTTTATTCATTTTTGCAAACCTTGTGGTTAAGTTTATTTTTATCTTTCTTACATTACTTATAAGAATAAGTTACTTTAGTGAGGGGTTTATGTATGCTGACATATTGACTACAACGTAAGTGCATTCTCTGCCCCTCGCCCTACAAGCGGGTATAAGGTTGGAATCAATGCTGTCTGTCTGTTTGTCTGTCCGTTTCATCCTCTATTCATCTGTCTGCTTGTCCGTTTGTCATCTGTCTTCCCGAGAACGTAAACAAGACACCACACAGCTAGTTAGAATCATACCAGAGATGCTTCTCCTCGCGGTGAGGGTAAAATGTCCCGGAACCTTGAAGAGGAGTAACGTTGCACTAGGAAAACAGGTGACCTGGACCCATCCAGTATAACCTTAATCCACGAAGATGAACAGTATTTCTTACACCAAGGAGACACAATTGACAATAATGTTAGACTTATCGCTCTATAGAATTTGCTCGTATGTTATTCATAATCTCAATATCTACCCCAAAAAAATCACGAAGTATAATCGATTTTACATCCGCTTCTTGAAAGGCTTGTAAATGCATATAACAAATCGAATAAACTTAAGGAAAGGAAAAGAAGATTTTATTACTGAATGTAACTAAAACAGAAGACTCCAGCCGAAAACTTTTACTCGCTGGTGAAATTAATTAAACAGGGAAGTGGTCGTGCGAGTGGTCATTGTGTCACACTCATTCTGGAAGGCGTCGCGCCCCGAGACAACCCCTTGAAACTGGTCATTTTCCGTCAGCGGTGGTGGTGGGCGGAGGTGATGCTGAGGGGGGGAGATGAGGGGGGGGAGGGGAAGGAGGAGAGGGGTAGAGGAGAAGGGAAGAGGACAGGTTGGGGAGGGAAGCTGAGGCGAGATGAGGAGGGCGAGTGCCGTCCACTGGCTAGCAACAGGAGAATATGCAAGCCTTGTTGCCTCTTGGGTCTGGCCCGCTGATTATCGCTCCACACACTGCCATCGTAAAGCCCCGGGTTCCCGCCGATACAATACGGCTAATTTTCATACGTCTCTCGTCTCGGGGAAGAGCCTTAGTGAGCCGTGTGTGAGTGTGTGTGTGCCTGTTTCCCCCCCTTCGCTTGGCGAAGCACTAAGGGCTGCCCGATGGACCCTTCCAGCCACTGGACGTAGAGCATTGTATTGCCCACCAAGTCACACATAATGGCTTGCCCTGGTCAGCTCTTCGTTAAGTGGCCGCGTTGTAAAATCAATATAATTGTAAAGCTGACTTTGCATATCAATTATGGAATTCCATGAGGGCACATCAGCCATTCCAGCACTGGCGAATCACACACGTAGGGTCTAGGGAGAAATTGGTGGATTTAGCTCATACGCTTCAAGGATACGTCCCTAATGCCCACAGAACAGGGACCCCGTTAATGTGAACCAGCTTATCTTAATGAAAAGAACATTCGGTCTGTGAGATGTTTGGGAAACCGAGGCAGTGGGCGACTCACATGTGCTGGTGAACACCAGGGAAAATGTTACATGGGAAGGAGTGTTGTTAGTTGGCACCCCCGACCCCCACCCCTCCTCGGATTAAGTCCCCCTCCCCCACCTCGCTACTTCGAGAAAGAGAGAGGAGGGGAAGCTGCAAGAGGGGGGGGGGGAGGGGGAGATTGGGGTGGTGGGAGGGGTGGGAGCAGACGTGGGATGGCAATGGTTATTGAGGGGGGAGGGGGATGAGGGGTGGAAGGTGGGAGAGAGGGGGAGAGGGGGAGGAACGGACTCAGAACAAGGTATTCAGTCTCACACTTGGATTTTTCCCCGAGTGGCGGAAATAATCGAGATTAATGAGCATTAGCGACTCACACACCTCATTTTTCCGTAAGTTACTCATTAGAGGCGGCAGCTGGGCCCCTCGTGTGTAAGTTATGTGGGCGTGAGGTTTGCCCAGCACACCGGATATAATTACGTTGGTCAGTGTTTTGCCTCAGCTTGTGTCTCCTGATGGGCTCGCCCGGCCATGGTGCCCCGGAGGACGACGCAGCGTCTCCCACAATTTGCATAAAATTAATGTAAAGACAAATATTATCACGTGCCTGTAATTACACACACACGCACACAAACACACACACACACACACACACACACACACACACACACACACACACACACACACACATGTCCTTGCTCTGCTATAAGCAGGCGGCAGCTAGAATTTCATGAATCATCGCTGCAACAGATTTTCCTCAGCAGTAGGAGAGAGTTTCCACTGGCAAAACTGTTGGATTGGATTGGTTATCGTAAATAATCCAATTATTGTTTGCCATTATCATCTTGCCACTCATGGGTATTGTGGAAGTGTCTGCCGAGATCATAACCCTCACAGGGATGTTGAAGGACATTATATCGACCCACGGAATCATCAGCACCACACACTCATTGCCTCATTCCAGTGTTCAAAGTACCACACACACATTCAGTGCCTCACCCTAGCGTACCAAAGTGCCACACACATACTCTATGTCTTATATGTGCCTCACCCTATTAAACAAAGTGCCACACAATCAGTGAGTCACCTTAGTATTCAAAGTGCAACAGAATCAGAGCCTCATTTTACATACATGAAGCCACATAACCAGAACCTCAACCTGTAATACAGAGAGCTGTTTAAGTATTCCAGATTGTAAACTAATCCACATTTGGTCAGGAATAACTCACCTGGTGCTGAAAAAGAATACGTAATCATATCAAGAGTTTCGTGTTCGAAAAGAACGTTAGCGGAGAAAATTGGAAGTGTCGCAACTCTGCAACACTAGAAAGCGCACAGTGCTTCACTGTTGATGGTTTGTACAGTCTTTCACTGTTCATGGTGTACAGTCTTTCACTGCTGGTGGTCCTTCACTGTTGAAGGTGTACAGCCCTTCACCGTTGATGGTGTACAAAGCTTCACTGCTGATAGTATAGAGTCCTTCACTGCCGATGGTGTGCAGTGCTTCACTGCCGATGGTGTACATGGGGGGATTCCAAGCTGTCGATATTATGGTGAAATACACCTCAATAAAAGGTAAAGACAAACGTGGGGCTTTAAGCAGTGACCATATCCTCACGGTGCAGATCCCATAACCGAGAGACCTATGTGTGCGCTTTTATTCAAAATACACATATACCGCGGGAGGGAGTCGAACTGATGTACCCGAATCATGGAGATACGCTTGAGTCCAGTTTCGCGTGAACTGTACAATAAAAAGAGAAGGGACCCTCAGAGGCGATCCTGGTGTGGGTAAAACAAACCCATGTCTCTTTTGTAGTGCCTTTGTTTACTAACGATTCACGCTTTTTTATGGCACAATTACAGTTTTTTTTTATGGTACAATTACAGTGCAGGCTTCATGCTTTCCTACTATCTACACATAGATACAGATAAGATATAAGAATTCCTCTCTTTTTTTCTTTTTCTTTTTTCATAGGCTTACGGGGGAAAGAAATGAGAAGGTACTCCAAAAGCCTTGCACGAAATGCTTACTAATTCACATCACGTCCATCACCTGAATATGTAGACCAGAAAAGCGTCTGGGTTTAAAAGCTTTCCATCTCATGCCTTCTTCGTCACCTCCAGGGAATACAGCAACGAACAGATATACACCGAAAGAAAATGGCAGTTGTGATATGCACTCTGAACTTGATCATTTTCTAAAACTGGGTTTAACTTCTATTTACATGTGTGTTTGCCCTTTCTTTATATACTCATATGTATAGCCGTATTTATGAGTCTCTACGTGTTCATAATCTTGTTCTCATGTGTCTTTGTGGAGGCGGATACATATGTAAATGTAGGTACATATGTATATATACGTGTGGGAATCTGTGTTGTCTCCACACACTACGAACTCACTGATTTATCCCTCCGACAATCAGGTTGCCAATCCGATCACTAAGTGGTGGCATGTGGACACTCAATCAGCCTCGTCGCACGGACATCAAAGCTTGACAAGGACATCACACAAATGGTCATCACCTGACGAGGGAACTACTTGTATCATAGGCGTTCCACTACATACATAGACCAGCCCTTGAACGAGAGACTATGTGATCTTAGAATCGAATGATTCGAATAATATTATCCGAATAAAGAGTTTTTCTGATCATCTGATTCGAAACATGTGTCAAGGACAGCGAACCGCTCACTGAATTTGTTTCGCTAACTGAAGCGTCAGGACTACTGGAAACGTTGATTACTCAATGGTTCATTGATCAAGCTGAAAGAAAACACTTGGCAAGATGAGCGAGCCAGTCTTCTTTCAAAGGAGCAGCGAAACCGGACGAATCTTATAAATGCTGATAAACTCATTTCGGATTGTTGTCTCATTGATTCTTATTTCTGTTTTCTGCAAGACTCTCTGGGATGCTAAAGCCCCGTAGGATTTTGTAGAATCTCTCTGTCTGAAATTTTAAAAAACTGATCCTTTACGTGAATATTTCTTTTATTGCTGTAACCGACTGCTTCACTGATTTATGACAGTATCAAAAGACTACATACACACACACACACACACACACACACACAGGCATACGCACACACTAGAGATGGAGTCCTACGAGTATAATACTCCCATTCTTTACATTAGAATTAGGCATGTAGAAAAATAGGTAATTACACACAATGGGATAATCCTATGACAAAGAATAAGACTAAAGGACTGATTACTAGAAATGAGCATAAGCTGATTGACGATACCAGGAACTCTAGGAGGGATGTGAAGGTGGGAACCGTTGTAGGCTTTTTAAGTGAGAGTGAAGCTAGGGTTGGAGTTACCCAGTGGGGTGCCTCAGGGATTGGTCTTGTGTCCACTGCTGTTCTTGATGTATGAAAATTACTTGCCTGATGGACTGGTCTCTGACCTAGCGATGATTGCATCAGCTTACAACAAAATGTGGACAAAGTCCAAAGTTAGTCTGATAAATGCTTGATGAAGTTTAATCCAAGACGGTGGAATGAGGATTGGACACTATTAAAAAAGGCCTCAATGCACTTATTAACTTGCAGAAAGTAAGCTACGGGTTCTATGTTTTTGTGTATGACGTACATCAAGCTGCAATACCCATCTGTACATCAAGCTACAATACCCTGCTGTACAACATGCTAAAATATCCACCTATTTCTACGACAACTCACAGTAACTCTCTGAATATCTCAATGCATTATCTTGATATCTACGATGCCGAAGAAGTTCTTTGTGCACTGAACTGACAAAGCTGTACACCAGGTGCGATACCTGGCTGTACTCAGCCCAGCCATACCCCCCATTAGTTCATCACATGGCTGAAGCCTTAGTGGGTAATAAAACTACAATCGATTTGCTGTGCAAAATTGACGATATACCAAAAACTTGGTTGTCATCTGGCTGTTGGAAAATCTCCTAAAATAAAATTGAATTGAAATTCATGTCAGAATTATATAATGTAAATAGGCTTAGCCATTTTATTTGAAGATTTTGTTAATGTGGATATATGATTACAGGAGTTGGGATGGATTACAGATATGATATCTAAAGATAGCGCAGTTTCGTAGGGTGATGGTGAGGTTATCCTGTTGTAATGGGGTTTAAGAAGAACAGGTTTCTTGCCTCATTAAGGTGAAATCTAATCACCTTGAGTGCAACGGGCTCACCTGTCTGTGGTAGCAGTGGTGGCAGTGGTAGGGATAGTGGTTATAAAGCCATGGTGACGGTGTGGTGACGGTGTGGCAAGGGCCCACATGGGTGGTAATCATTTAACTCCTGGTTTTCGCCAGTGTTCCTGGGTTTAAAACTGGCATTGAGTTGTGTTGTGTAAGCAGGTGGTAGCACTTTGTTGCGTGGGAAGGAGGTAACACCATGTTGCGTGAGTAGACGGTAACACTGTTTTGCATGAGCAGGAAGTAACACTATGTTGATCTTAATTCCGGTTCCATTAACCAGGCAAGAAACCCTCCTCACTTGACTCTTTTTCTTTTCAACTTTACTAAAAGCTGATGCTCAAACCGTCCGTTGCTGAGATGGTTTTCTATCAGAAAGTAAAAGAAATGATAGAAAATGAAAGAAAATCATCTGAGGAATCTTGTCTTTGGTGTTTTGAAGCTATTATTTGAAACCCAACTTGCAGAGGGACTACCTGTCGTGCTTTTGTTAACAAAATTATCAATTATTCTTTCTTATACTCCTCTGGTGTCCGTTCAATATTCATTTCATATTTCTCGTTCTTTTTCATTACCTCTTCTATTCACAAGGTTTCGCTTCCTTCTTCTGGGACTTTGTTTATGAAGATGGTGGTCTCTTTTTATGCAAATTCAATAACATTTTTCGGTTCTGCTTTGAGGTTATACGTTAATCTAACTCAGATCTACTTCTCTCACTTATTTCTCTTTAGTTCCTTCATTCTCTTTGAGCCACTCGGTCTTCTATCTTTCTCCTTCTTTATTTTAATTTTGGTGAGTCAAACGGGCTTCCTGATTGAGTCTTCCGTTTAAGACGTGACTCGTCGGACCTCCGTCAGTCGCCCGAACTCCCGGCGTGAGTCGTCGGACCTCTCGGCGTGAGTCGTCGAACGTCCCTGGCGTGAGTCGTCCGGGCCTTAATGACTCGTGCGCTGATCCTAATGCCGTCGTTATCCCCGTTAGAGATGCGACCCGGGGGCCAAAGTGCTGATTAAAAATGGATTCGGCGAGAGAGGATTGTCCTCACTTTGATGCTAAGCAGGAGGCTGGCCGGCCTGCGCGTAAGGTCTTATTTGGTCCCCTGTTAGAATATCGGAGGATTTACACTGCTATGCTCTTTCGGGGCGGTGTGGTCTTGATTATTTAAAGGAGGCAGATGAAAAAAAGGGTGGATTTCTTTTTTTGCGTATCAGTAAAGAGAGGCGTGTTTATACCCTGGTTGGGGGTCGTACAGATGGACCGTAAAGAATGATCAGGTGTTCGAGAGGAAGTTCGGTCCTGGGAGTAGTGTGTAATGGATGTTTGTGAGGAGGTTCTGCCTTTCAAGAAGTTTGTACTATAAAGATATTTCGTAAGTGTTGATAAGACGTTTTATTTGTACGTATATGTACGTGCTAATTTACGTACAAATACAGGGTACTTTTTTAACAGAAGCCAATATGGCACGAACCAAAGTGTTCCAAATCGAAGCTATATCGTTTGAAAATGTAAACTGAGGAGAATTTAGAATCAGAAAGATAAAGGGAAGTAGTTTCAGCTTCTTGTGTGTTTCGCAGATCCGACTCTTCAAAGCAAAAGGGTTATAGGAAGAAGGAAAGGCGATATAAGGAACGAACAAGGTACCAAACCGGCCTATCCTCGTGCGGCGTCTCTTTGCACAAAAACTATGGGAAGAAGGAGCCGATCGCATGCCTGTAGTAGAGGCTGGGAAACACGCAGACAGGTCACAGGAGCTATGGGCAATCAGTAGAGCATAGAAAGCAGAGGAACAAACGCAATAAACGGTAAGGGATTGCTTGAAAGAGTTGAGAGCGGTGGTGGTAAGGTCAAAGGCTTTGGATTCCACCCTGGATAAAAGAGAGGTGGATGATGACCCATTCCATGAATGTATGTTGTCTCCATAAGAGGCGAATTAGATCCCTTAAGATACGGAATACAGATTTAGGAAGCAGAGTTTTTGATGTTCATTATGAACAGGTAGAGGATCAAGTTATGCGATGCTTATCAACTGCAAACTGGGTTGTAATATACTTTAATATGAAGGCAGAAAACAAGTGAGGTTTGGGAAAGGACATGAGTTGAAAGTGCGCTTTTCCGCTGCTGAATCTAAAATTAGATATTTCTTGCTAATGAGATGTTGCAAAGGTAAGAATTACAAGAAAACAATATGTTCAGTGCGAGAAAAAGGTCGAGCAATGAAGTGATGCAAAAGAAGGTATCAGGATTCTTGGGAGACCGAGAGTCGAGGAGACTTTCGAAGACGTTGGAGATGATAAAGTGAGAGCGATGAGGTGAGAGTGAGGAGAGCAGAGCTCCTGGCGATGGCTTGACCAAGGTTTGTTTGCAAGAGGGGAAAGTCTGGAATTCTAATCTGAGGCGAAAGAGGAGGGCAAGTATCGAAGCTCGCTCAGAGCTTCACTTCTTGAAGAAACGAGAAGATATGCCATTAAGTCCATAAGCTTTGCCTAATTGTAGCGATGAGAGAACTCGGAGGACATTTTTGAGGTAAACGTGTTGGAGAGAGCGTGGGTTTGGCGGGAGGAGGTGGAGCGAGGAAGGATAGCAAGCGGAATCATTTGAAGCAGAGTTCGAGGAAAATAAGGTGTCGAAAAGTAGTGGCTTTATCAGTTGGAGGAGAGTCAGCTATAGAATGATCAGATCGGGGAAGAGGAAGAAAAGTCAGATTACAGAAGTTGTTGGAGATGCTTTCATTAAGGATCAGAAAGATTTGTCAGTTGCAAAAGAGGTCAAGTCAGCACGCTCTCTTTTTGAGAAACCGCCCTTGACTTTACTAGAACACACACACACATACACACACACACAGTGTCGTCTTGATGTGGGGTTTGTCAGTGTTCTAAGTGCTGATGATGCTGATGGTACAGAATTATGAGTCGGTAACATTTCCTGTTTCTCATCGTGAGAAACACATCCTCACCTGTAAACTTGGTACTTTAGACTAAGACTAAAAGCAAATGTGATAAAAGAAAAACTTCAAGAGGGATGATTTAGACACCTTCTTGGTGTGTGCTCATACCTTCTGTATACTTAGGAACCTTCTCTGTAGAGACTCACCTTTTCTAAGCACGAGTACACCTTCCCGGAACATTACCTTTTCTCTGTTTATTAGAAGGGACAATATATATGCAATTTAGGTTGAAAATGCCCAGGGAAGTCAGGAGAGAAAGCATTAGCACCTAGATAGTGATGTTAACGCAGTGAAAGTGAAGATAGTGAGTGGAGAGATATATGAATTTTGGAGGACTGTTTACGGATATAACGATAAGTGGTGGTCTACATGGCTCTGAAAGACGAATCCTGTTATTAGTCTCAGGTCTTCCTGTGATTAGTTAAATAAGATCCAATTTTGTTCTCTGATTAGCCAAGTCATGTATGAGAAAAAATTCGTCTTTAAAACTCTCAAGATGCAGCCCTGTGATTGGCTGAGGTAAGGCTAAGCAGAAATGATGTTTCCTTTCCAAGTCCTGCTTTTTGATTGGCTGAGTCAGTGTTTACAAGTGTGACGTCACGACAGGGCTGCCGAGACTCCGGATGACAGTGGCGTGAATAGGTAATGCTGAGTCGGATCTCCCTGGCTTTGTACACGATTACTCCGCCTTTATTCCACTGAGGCAAATTGAATGATTAAGAATATAATTTTACTGAACAGGGTTAGAAAGGTTGATATCCATAATACGGCTCAGTACTTTAAAAAGTGCAAATGGCGTCACAGCAAGCCGGCGTAGAAACAAGTTTCGTGAAAATGAAGAGGTTTAGTATACAGCAACAGGGCTCTTTCTTTTTTTTTTTCTTTCTGTTTTCCTGGCTACACTGAGGCTTTAGTTGTTGATCTCGTGTGCTTATGTTAAAGCTGTTACTTGTATAGAGTCATGATACTGATACGATAGATTCGTCACTCTCGAGAGGTTATTTGTGAAGGGACGCGGCGAGACAAAAGGTGCACAGGTCTGAGATGTGATGGAGCAGAAGTGAAAATGTGCATTTTTATGTTTGAACGGAGGGGAATGTGATGATGAGAGTGGTATGTGTTCCTGGGCTGGGGGCACCAGGAACTGTTGATGCAGATGAAGGGGGGGGGGAGTGCAAGAGGAGCTTCGTGGTGTGACGGAACAGTGGGTGGAATAGTAAGCAAGTGGGTAGATGTCTCATTGTGTGATTGACGCTCTGATGTGACAGACGTGTTATCTTGTATGACACGTACGGAAGGAGTTATGTTACACGCAGTGCCGCTGGTGTTAGGAGGAAGAGATTAAGCTGTGTGACGTAAGACAGGCGTGAGCAGGAGGGGCATAAGACGGTAGAATGAGGCAGGAACGAGTCATGGCAGAGGATAGGAGCGCGGAAGGATATATCAGATGATGTAACGACTGGTAGGGAGAAGTGGGTTATGTGAGGAGATGTAACGCTGCAAGGGTGGACTGGATTGCGTGCAGTGATGTAACGAGACGTAGAGGGGTAGTTAGCTTAATGATGTAACGAATTGTAATCAAAAGTGATGTGACACTCGGTAGATGTCCCAGGTGATGTTGTATGATGTGATATGGGTTTCAGGCGGGCTATATAAAGTTTCTTCTGGCCATATAGGGTCACGTAACGGTACCTGTGATAAGGAGAAAGTTAATGGTGTGTGACATTTCACGTAACATGGGTGTAGTGGGGTCGTGTAGCGTTTCCTGTAACAGGGGTGTAATGGGTGGGGGTGTATAACATTTCCTTTGACACGAGTGTAGTGGAGAGGTGTGTGTGACATTTCCCGTGACATGGGTGTATTGAAGGGGTGTGTGATGTGTGACATTTACCGTGACACGGGTGGGGAAGGGGACGGGTTATGATTCCAGTGACATAAGTCTCTAGCACGATAATAAAATATAGAATAAAATCCGTGTTGAACTCCTGTAAAAGTCAATTGGAGTGAGGATTATTGCAGGGGTAACGGTGAGGAGGCTGGGTCGGGTGGATTGATGGGGGATTGTTCGGAGGTTGTTGGAGGTTGTTAGTGGTGGTTGGACGGATGTTGAAGGTTGATTGAGGCTGACGGAGAGCTGTTGGAGGTTGTTAGTGAGTTGGAGGAAAGTTGGAGGTTGCCTGAGGCTGATGACGAGTTTGTTGGAGGGTGTTAGTAGTAGGTGGAGACACGTTGTAGGTTGACTGAGCTGTTGGAGAGTTGTTGGAGAGCGTTGGCGATAGCTGGAGGATTGTTGGAAGTTGATGAAGGTTGATGGTTGATGTGGGGGTTACTGAAAGGTACTGAATGACTACAAGACACCTGTTTATTACTGAACACCTGGGATGAAGTGCTGATTCTCAGACAAGTCATTAAAGACTTTGATTCCTAATGACTGGAACAATGAGTTCTCACTTTTTTTTGTAATATTCACTGCAGAAAATGTCCTCGACTCTGTACTGCTAATTGATGATTACACCCTGGATTCAATTTAAGCGGAAGAAAGACGAATATTCTCACCAGGGATTTAAGATATGATCGAACTGGTCTACCTGGAGGGGGATGAGGTAGGTGGTGGCAGGAAGGGGTGGATTTCGTAGGAAGGAAGGGAGGCGGAGGGCAGCAGGGGCTATGCTGGGAAGAAGGAAGGGAGGCGCTTCCACCCTCTGACCTCCCAAACGTTTTGCCTTCTGACGGACACCTGAAGAAACCATATCCGGCCGCCTGAGCCACACTATATAAGGTGGTTCAAGTATCCATCAACCTCTAGTTTCCATTCAGTTGGCATCGTTATTCATTCTCTCACTAAATCCGGTGTAAACTTTAGCTGATATCAATTTTGCAGGACTCTGGCGTTGAGATCTGTACGTGCCTATGCTGCAAAACAGATACCAAGGTGCTTTTCTAACTTCCTTAGTGATGTAGAGCAGGATTCTCATACCAGGAAGCACATATAATGGTCCAGCTCCAGTGTGCTCGATACCTTAGTGAAGGAGCTTGATGTGCATCATGGAAGTGAAGGTGTTCGACGACTAAAGCCTTGTCTTCTTTCGTGTTATCAGGCAGGTTGAAAAACTCACAAAGCCATAAGGTTCGAAGACATAGCAGCTAGGACAAAGGAAGTGGCTTTAATGATAACGAAACTTCAGAAACGAGTGACGGTAATATCCTATGCATGGGAAAGGTTAAGGATTGATAAGGCTAAAGAGAACCTCTGCTGATCTATAACGAGAAAACTAGGGAGCGTCTGTAGAATTAGGAAATACTGTAGGTGATGATGGCTTTGCCTATAAAAGCATGAGAGTTGAAAACAAAAAGTCGTAATAAGAGAATGGTAGAAAAATGTAAAGAAGAAAGAGAGAGAAAATACAACGGCTCAGAAGAAGAAAGCAAGGGGGATCTCGAGACAGAATGATAGAATAAAAACGTATAAAACCAGAAACATGAGAAAGTAAAACAATCTGGCCAGCAGAAAAGGGAAGATTAAGCAAGACACAAATACCCACCGATGGAAATTTCCTGGGCCGGCGTGGGTCCCTGGAAGGAGGTTTTGACCATTGTTTTTGCCGCGGAAGAGAAATAAGAACAGACTTGACTACTCCTTCGGCGGGATGTCCAGGTGCTTGTCCCACACGATGTCACATGAGATAACAACGAGGGAACACGGGATAAAAAAAGGTCATGTGGAGTCAACTACACAAACATGCACCCGGGAAATGGGAGTCCCTCTCAAATATTCAGACCCCCCGAGTTTCACGTGATTTTTTCAGGCCACGGGAGCACGTTTCCTAATGGTTTACTTGGCGTAGCCACCCGCACTTTCAGCTAGGGCTCCTGACATGTACAGATACACTAGCGAGTACAGAATCTCGACACGTATGAAGACTATAAGGCTTCCTGAGATATGACATGAAAAAGTAATATTTTTTCGAACATATGTCACCTGTCTGCATTCAGAATTATTGACCTATCCTGCATTCCTATTTCTATTTTTTTTTCCTTTTTTTGCTTTTGGAGAAGGGAACCGGTGAACCAGGGCTTCCAGCAATACAGCTCAAGACATTTTAGTCGATATGTGTCCTTGTAATCAAAAGCATCAACTTAAAAGGATGAAACAGTTACGATATGCAAAGAATTCCTTACCTGCATGCAAAGCAGTGCTTGCTGGAGGCCAAGATGCTACCATCGGAAGAGTAATTGGAAGATGAATACCAATTATATGAAAAGTCTTATTGGTGAAGGAAATTTTAGTCTATTTTCCTTACAGGATAATTTGAGCTCTCTAGAAGTGCGCAAAAATCCCTAACTAGAAAGGCTCAAGCACGATTTAGACGCGCACAAAATTCACAGAGGAAAAAAGCCTTCGAAAATGACGATAGTGAAAACCATGTAATACTGACTTGAGCAGCAGGTGGCACGTCGCCTCCCCGTAAATTATTTCGTGTTCTTGGCGATAACATCGTCTTCCGACACGACAAACAAGCGCACATATTTCCCAAGGAGGAGGACGATATAAACAGGAGTAAAACATACTAACGCTCGGGAAACACCAGCTGGAAACAACCCATTAATATATATATATATATATATATATATATATATATATATATATATATATATATATATATATATATACACAGTCATTAGTTGGAGGTACAGGTAATGCAAAACATTAATGACATACTGTATAGTTCCTCCTGGATGGTTGTTTATCAATACCATTCATATATAATTTGAACCATAGGGTTACCACTGGCAGCCATTAGCAGAGAACCTCAGCCATTATCACTGATAATCAATAGCAACTTTTACACAACCATATGGACACAACCTTTCAAAAGACCAACAACAACCACAATCACTGCTGTGCATTTACGGGGCAACTTCATACAACCACTACTAATAACTGTCATCAACCGTAACACAATCATACTTTTGCAACTTGTCATGTGACACATACACGTAAACACTTATAACCACATAATGAGACCCTACTCATAACCATTTAGTAAGACGACTCACAACCATGAAACCTGCTCCCTCATATCTATACAATACGACCAATCATAGCCACATAGTGCGGTCACTCATAACCATATAACAATACTACTTATAACCACATAGCACGGTTATAGATCGTCATATTATATAATTATGAAAAACTATATAACATGACATTCTATAACCGTATAATGCGACCGCTTAGAAGCACAAACCATAACGAATCACAACCATATAAAGTTACCAGTCATAACCACATTGCATAAACGCTCCTAACCACATAGCACGATGACTCACAACCACAACTTCTCAGAGCTCCACACCTGCGACTGTTAACAACCATTTCACAATCATATCTGCCCTAACTACTCCTGGCTGCCTCCCCTCTCGTTACCCCCTCTCAATCACCAATTAGAGACGAGAGATATAACAAACAGGCCCCCTACACTGGCTTGGTCTCTCTGTCTCCCTGTGTCTCGCTCTCTCTCTCTCTACCTCTCTCACAGAACAAAACCTTCGACTATCAAATTTCCATTCTCGTTCCCGGGTTCATTTCTTTTTGCTTTCATCAAATATTGTTTCCTATTTTATCTAGCATCCACCCCTTTTGTTTTATATTTCTCTATATTATTTTTCTTATTTTACGTTTAATGGAAAAGGGGGGAGAGTCGAACTCTGAATTGTTACTCTCATGTTTTTCAAAGTGTGATGGATACAGGGGGGGCTCTCCGCATGTGTTTTTCAAAGCAAAATGGTGCCTGTTTTGCGTATATTGAAATATCTACCCGTCCTTCTATTGATCCTTCATGCTAAATGAGACGCATGGGCTCAAGGACGGAGGGACTGACGCATGGGGGGGACGATGCTTGTGGACAGACGCATAGACGGATGATGCGTATGGGCAGAAGCATGGACTGGTGATCTGAAAACGAGGCCATGTTTGCGTTATCTATACTTGCCTACACTAGGTCGGATGCGCGTATGTGTGCGCATGCGCCCCACCTGCAAGTCGGAACATCTTCAGTGAAGCTCTGTCATCGTCAACGGAGGGAAAGGAGTACAGCGTCGTTAAGGGCCTTATTGCCACATAGGGAATCCACCTTACCGTGCTTCTGCGTGGACTACAGCCTCGGAGGCGCAGGAGCCCCATAAAAGAAGTAATTGAGTTATAAGATAATAAAACATACATCAATTTAAGCCTCATAATTCATATAAGATATAGGAACACACACCAATTTATACAAGACGTTACAAACATCAGTGATGGAAGGAAGAACAAAGAAAATCACCAAAGAACACCAGAACTGGGTTACCACTGACTCAGCCGGACAAGGCCACAGCCAATGGACCCAGGTTGATGCTGGCCTCTGGTGTGCTCATTAGGTAGCGCTAAACACATCTCATTACCACGTCACAGAAGAAAGGAAATGATGAAAATACTATTTTCATTTTCTTTAGTGTATCATTGCGGCCAATCTTGACTGGTTAACGCATGATTAATGAGAGTAACTATTATGCCCTTAACAGTCGCATTGTAAGCAGTGGTCAGCCTCAGAGAGTGGCATAGTTCTAGGGGCCTGGCATTCTACGCAGCGCAACCTCGAAGGACTGTCATGAGGAGAGCTCCGCTGCGCAGTTCTCATGCGCACAGCTATCGAGATCAACCTGCCAGAGTCCTGATCTGGGGGCGACCGTGACGGCCAGGGGAGCCATCTAGCGGCCTAAAGCAACATCATGTAACAACCCGTCGGGATTCGCGGGGGGAAGGATTATTCGCAGTGTCCTTTCTTGGTAAATGATATCTTAAGCAAGATACGTACATGAGCTTTATTCTCCCAGATCAGATCGTAGGTAGATATGTATGCGTATCTTTCATTTCAATTTTATTCTATTGTGCTTAATATCATTTTTTTTTTCTTGTGTTTCACCATACAAATGATTTTTCAAGCAACTATGAAAAATAAGCTCTATACTCCTTTTGACAAGACTGATTGTGACTACAGTTTGCCTTCTTCAAGTGGACTTCATAATAAATCCGGGTTGCTTATCCTATTTTTGCACTTAGTTCTATTATTCTCCTAAGGTATTATCTCGATTACTTTTATAATAGGTTTCCACTAATCTATCCATAAATCAAATCTCTCAGTAAGACAAAATGTCTGACTGAATTCCTTCCTACAATTGAAGCATTTCCTTTTTCCTTCCCGCAATGAATTCTTTAAAATGCTTACACTCTGTTGAGGAAATATTAAGATATCATTCTTTCTTAGACATCCATAAATCAATTCATGCACTGTTGTTTTTCATATGCATAAAAATACTCTTCCTCGATAAAGGTTCAAGTTATCTGATAAATACATAGAGTATTTTCATACAGACTGTTATACAAACTTAATGCTCATAGGTCGAATTTTCATGACCTCAAGTTATGGGAGATGTATCAAGGTCGCATCACAGTAGCTCTTAGCGAGTTGTAGTTATGAGTCCGCTTATAACCTCGATGCTCGTAACAGCAAAAGCCCGACCCCAGGTCGCTGGTGACATGGAGATAATTCTCCCAAAGCCTATCTTTCCTTTATCGAATTTCTTCCTGTGGTAATCATTGTGGATGAGATCCTTCACATATATCCCGGCCCCACTGAGGTTTGAGTGACTGCATTATCTAGATGTCTTATCTTAACCTCAAATGCTGGTCGCAAGAGATCAATCCATTTATTCTATCATATCTAACTCCTTTCCAGTTCAGATGGAGTGGATGAAGGACATACAATCATTCAACTTTTTTGGGGGAAATCAATTTTGCAGGACGGAGGTCCCTAGTCCCAAAGGCGCCAAAGAGCGGAGATGCCCAGTTCCCTGGGGTTAGATTTTCTACCCTTTGGGTCATCACTGGCAATATCTCTGAGTCACTGTGTTAAGTGATGTCTAGCGATCACATAAAACTCGAAGGCTGGCAATATTTAGTAATGAAATACTTTGTCCGGTTCGCTGGCGATGCCTGATATAGTTAGAGATGATAGATAGGTAAAGACAGATCATGAGGAATCCTTCTTCTGAACTGCTAATTGCATCTAAAGATAAACGGCTGTACCTTCAGTTCAATGAGACGATCCTTGCGATTTACAGTCAAGTTTCTGATTCTGTTGTTAACCAGATCTGTAGAATGTTCTCATTACTCTCTTTATGGAAACAGTCCACTCAGAAAATTTCTCTGCTCCTCACATATTGTACCAGTATCTTACAAAAATTTATATTGCTTGTATATGTCTCTTCTCTTTCCATCAACCAACCATTGTCAGGGATTTTCATCGAGATGGATTTCCTAGCTTAAAAGACTGACTCGTTTGCAGGTTTACCAAGGCTGAACCGAATACTCAGTTTCCTCTCGGATATTTGACTGATGGCTGTCTGATGAGACAGAATATTGACTGAGTATTTACTGTTTTTAGTCGGTCCATGTCGCTGGTCGGCTGGACCAATACTTCAAACATCAGATAACTGATTTTCTCCATCTATTCCAGTTGTTCCTCTTTCCTGGACGGGTTCTGTGTGTCAAGTTTATTCTTCGGTGATAAATACTTCTTAGAAAGTTTCTTTTTTCTGTGTCGTTTAAAACCTATCCTCGATGACTCCTTGCCTCCGTGACTGGAACCTTCACTACACAAAAATGTAACTGTGACAATGTTTGCTGTGATCACTTTGACAGATACGATAAAGTCGTCGGCTACGGAAGAAGAAGAAGAAAGAGGAAAACACGAGGAAACATATAAGAATATAAAAATAGGAAGAAAGTGAAAGATAAAAACATGAAGAAAGAAATAGATAACGGTGGAAAATGGAAGCAAAAAGAGGAGGTAGGAAGGAACTGAGGCAAAAGGATACAGATGATTGCGGAGTAGAAAGGAGACAAGGAATGAGATGGCAAGAACAAGAGGAAGAAGCTGTGATAGGAATCTCTTCCATGATGATCCAAGTGCTCAAAATATTCACAAATATTCTGTAAGAACGATATTGAATCAGTGCACGAACCCAGTATTCTTAAGTATTCTCCAAGAAACGTGTTTAACTTACGTCATCAAAAGCCTGATACTCTCTCCGTTATAGATCTAAAATTCTCATAGACACATACAAACACATACACACATACACGGAACAGATTAAACTGGAATGTTATGGTATACAGGGGTCGACGTGCACTGTACCAGGGTATGTGAAGCGGCCGGGGGAAACCATGGAAAGGTCTAGGGGCCTGGATTTGGATACGAAGCTTTGGTTTCCGTGCATTGCACATGACAGCTGGTGAGTGAATGTGATCGAATTCGGTCTTTCTTCATCTGTTCTTGGAGCTATTATTGGTGTTACCGGACTCTGACTCAATGAAGTAGCAGTGCGAGTGAAAAGTCATCTTTAGCGAGGATGTATCATTGTAAGAACAGGTTCATCAAAGAACTTCTCACCCCAGAGGAGTCCACACTTTCCCTGTTAAGGGAATTTATCACAACCTTCGGCTGCAGGAGCGTCCGGCAAGATATCCTGAGTAACGCCAGGACTCTCTTTACCTTTACTGACGAAAACCATATCGAAAAAGTAACTGTATCAAGCAACATATTCTTCTGTACTCTCCATCATATGTAACCACATTTATACTGAATGCATAAGAACCTAGAGAAGTACTATCCTCTTACCCCACTGGATAATATCTGACTGTATTAAAAGCACCACAGAGAATAATTGCAATAACTAAGTAAAGATGTTTAATATCAGTGAAAGAAAAAAAATATGTTTGTGAGTGTTGCTTGGTGCAGATAGCCTTCTGTTGATCCACTGGACCTAAACCAATAGTGGATAATTAATTTGGGGTGAGAATCATTTCCAAACAACAGTGATCGACACCCTAAAGGTGTCTGACCGGCCGCCTCTCTCGACTTGATGTGTCTCCTGTGTCACCACTCCGATCAGGGATACCGGGAGCCCTCGTCAGGGCCTGTGGGTCAGGGACACAGGGAGCCCTCGTAAGGGTCTTTGGTTTGGGAGGTAAAGTGACTCAAGAAGTTGGAAACGAAAGCTTCCATGCAAAACTCCTGCATACTTTGAGAAAATTGGCTTCAATTGCTATTAGTCAGTTCATCACCATTATCATCTTCTTCCTCTTCTTCTTCTTCTTCTTCTTCTTCTTCTTCTTCTTCTTCTTTTTCTTCTTCTTCTTCTTCTTCTTCTTCTTCTTCTCCCTCTTTGACGGTATGACAGTTCTCTACACAACTTACAGCAGCAACGCTGCCGGTTCTACAACTACTCGTGAAACATTTGTCTGCCGGACGTAGGATGATGTTGAATTCGACCTGCTGGGTTGTGGTGGGAAACCCTTCATGTAATAACATCATCGCTATTATCATTATCAATACTATTATCATTACTATTATCCTTATTATCATCATCATTATCATTATTATACATAATTGTCATGAAAATTATTATTATAATTAATATCATTATCAATGTTATCATCATTATCATATTGTTATAATTATCATTATAATAGAGAAATTGATGATTTTCCTTGCAATACATAATGATAATCACAATGATAATAACAAGAATAACAATAATATAATGTTTAACATAAAGCAAGCGATGAGAGGCTGGGACAGGAACAGAGGAACCCGTAATGTTGATCATAGTCAGTGAGGAGGAAAACAGGCTGGCCGTGGAAACCTTACGGTCTTGGTTCATTCCGGTGGTACACTAACCAGTCAGGCGGCGGAACGGTCCACTCTGACCACTGGGAAGGACCGACTTTGTTACGGACCGAGCTTGGATTGAATAGATAGATACAAAGGAATGCAAACAGACACAGACCAGTGGGTCCTTTCGAAGCTGTTTGTGATAGCGGAAGAAATGATGTACAAAGAATTTTGTTTGCTCATTGCAATCCAAGTCCATCAATTTGTCTACCTTAGCTTGCAGCTGTAAACATTCAGTTTCTGTTTGAGAATGTTTTCCCATCTTAGAATCGTCTGCAATTTTTGATATCTTACAGAGCAGCCTGTTATACATTAATCAGTATGTTTGAGAAAGAGAACAGGTCTCAAGACTGATCCCTGAGGCATACCACTTGTTACGTCTAACTGTTCTGAGGCTTGACCGTCAATCACTACTTTTTATTATAGTTTGGCAACCAATATTCTGTTCATCGAAGTGCAACTCCATTTATACCATGTGACTTGTTCTTAGCTCATAATATTTGAAATTCTAATTAGACGTTATGAATCGCTTTACTTTCATCACATATATTGGTAAAATTATTAAAGTACTCAAGTATATTTTTGGACGTAAATGATTTCGATATCGATAAGGAGATAGATAAATCTACAGATAAATAGACAGACCGATAGATAGAATTGCAAAAAATGTGTATACTGTAAACAATATCAATATAAAAAATCTTCGTAAACCCCTTAGTTTGCAAAATCTAAACGATTACCTCAAAATTCTTGTTTGCATATATTTGTATTATATGTAATTAGGAAAATCAGTATTTTCTAGTGAAGGTCGTGTTTGTAGGTCTTTCTTAGAACACCAGGAATATTAGTTTGGCATCCCATATTACGACATAGAGAAAGTTTGTCTATAATTATGTAAGTAAGATGGTTCAAAAAGGTTTTATCTTGATTCTGAAAGTAACAAAACATCACTAGAATCTAAGTGCATTTAAGTAGCCTTCAAGTGGTTTGAGATTATCATGGATAATTCAAAAGTTTGAGTAAGATTACATTATATTATCCACGTCTGTATGTTATGATATCGCCGAGGTAGTCGCACATATCTAAGTTTGTTAGTATTCGATCTGATTTCCTATTTCATTCGTGTCGCTGTGATAAATGACCGAATCTTTTTAATCGAAGAATTTTGGTGTGATATCTCTCGATGTCTTAGATGATGGGATTTACCGTGATATCTAATTATGATCTATCAAGTTGGATATCTTTTGATATCCAATATTCAAAGTTGTTGGATATGAATATATATATATATATATATATATATATATATATATATATATATAAATTTCATGTGTCGCAAATACATCCTTTGGAATCAGCTACTTTCAGGCACAGAAATGTTAAGAAATAAATACAGATCTAGTGCCAGCCCTTCTTTGTTAAATATTGGAATGTAAAAGTGATACATGTAGTATAATATATATGTTCATGTAACCGATCTCTTTATAACAAAGATTATGTTGCTATAAAAAGGAATATGTTATATGGTCACAAAAATTGTAGAGTGATTATACATAGCTGACAGCAACTGGTTTAGAAAAATACACATTTATGAAAATTATAATTTGGATATTGCTATGTGCTATGTATAATAATGTACATTAATAGTCATTTGGTTTTTACGAGGGATGAGTTTAACGTAAATTTCATCAGTGGGTTGATACAGACCCGCTTGTGGTTCGGTGTTGGCAATGTTGGTAACAACTCTGGTGTGGGTGTGGCAATGTTCGCAGAGGTGGTTGTCACTGCTGTTCATTGTTGGTGGTGTTGGTAAACATTGTGGTGCGGGTGTGGTAGTGTTGGCAGAGATGGTTGTCACAGCTGTTCATTGTTGGTAGTGTTGGTAACCACCATACTACAGGTGTGGCAGTGTTGTTGGAGGTGTTCCTCATTATGGTCTGATGTTGGTAGTATCTACAGTGTTGTTAGTTTTCCGCAACTTTGTATGACTGATGGCAGTGACCCCTTGCCCTCATCTTTTTTTTTTTTTCTAATGTTAGCTGAGACGGCAGAAGTACCTGAGGGCCCCAGTCAAGGCCATCCCATTAACGCTATCTATCTATGTATATATCTATCTATCTATCTATCTATCTATCTATCTATCTATCTATCTATCTATATATATATATATATATATAT
>JAYMFT010000040.1:928064-940587 GCA_038088735.1 Panulirus argus | reverse complement strand
ATATATATATATATATATATATATATATATATATATATATATATATATATATATATATATATATATATACGTAGATAAATAGACAGATAGATAGAAGAGAGGTAGATAGATAGATATGCCTATGCTTTTATACATGTATCTATTTTTGCGTATTGGTTTCAGAGTGTGTATATGTCCGTGTATATGTTCGTGTTTCTAAACACATACACTCCTTTAATATCCATTTGCATTATTTACTTCACCGTTGAAGAGATACCGCCACGTGATATGACGTCACGGATTCTGGCAGCGCGAGGAGCCCTCCCATTGGCCTGGACGCGGCCGCTCGCGTGACGTCACGACACCACAATGTAAACAATGGAGTCAAGGCTACAGAGGCTGCAGCGCTTTTGTCCTCAAGTGTGATACTGACTACACCAGCGTCAGCTGATGCGTAGCGTTCGTAAATGCTTTAATTGTTTACCATCTGCATACTGGCTCACGTGATATGGCTTTAATTGGCTAAATGTGTTTTTGTTATTGTTTACGTTCATTATAATGATTGGGGAGTATTGAACATTTGGTTGATTGATGTTGATAGGGCAGAAAACTTGATGAATATACTAATGCAAACCTAGAAAAAAATGAATAACTTTTTGGTTTGTCTCTTCCACGTGAAGGTCGTCAGGTACTGCTGTAAAAATGTATAAAATGTTCATTTAAGGCATTATGCCATACCTGAATCATCTCTTATCAAAGGTAATTTTTTTTTCATGCCTACATGAATGTGCTGCCTTATCATGTGTATTACTTCATTTTAATGTCATTACAACCCCTCGGGGTTATAGTTTGCCCTCATTTGTTTCTCATGTCTTCGCTTGTTCACATCTTCCGCTTGTCCCACATCCATGATTTATCTCTCCCCTCTCCATGTCTCTCATTCCATCTTTTGTTATTATCGTCTCTCACTCTCTCTCCCGGTAATGATTTAGTACTAATGGTTGAGATTTCTATTTTTCATTGCTATTTTTACACATTTTCATCACTTATCCGCATTCACCATTCGTTACCATCATTTATCACCCAGGCTTCATATTTGTTCCCCCCCCCCCCCCCCCTCTCTCTCTCTCTCTCTCTCTCTCTCTCTCTCTCTTATTTATATTTCATCAACATTATCTGTTCCTCTCGTATTTACTGGCACAGAGGCTGGGCGTGGAGTGCCGCGTGTCCTCTGTGGGGGTGTGTGTGGGGGGCGGAGCTCGGCATCAAAGGTTAATGATATGTTGGAGGCGTCCGTGTGTGTGTATGTGCGTGCGTGCGCGTGCGTGTGTGTGTGTGTGTGTGTGTGTGTGTGTGTGTGTGTCGTGGTGGAGGCGAAAGTGACCGGGCCTTGGTGTAAGCCGGTGACCAGAAGGCCATAGCCAAACAACGCCATAAATAACGGCAGAATGACCAAAAATGCGGAAAAAAGCATCAACCAACCATCCACAATGTAAAAAAAAAAAAAAAACACTGAATATATTTCGTTTTTAAAACTAGTCGTTCCTCCATTACATTTATGTGCAAAATTCGCGTCACCAGATATCCACCCTTGTGTGATTGGATTTCTCTTAATTAAACAGCAGTTTCAAAACAATTTGCATCAATACAGTGGGGGCAAAAATCTGCTACCCTGTGGATATCCCCCTGTATATGAATATAGAACATTGCGAATAATTGTTTATTGCATTTATTGCCCCGCTCACCATGCACGAGTCCCCCTCCCCTCACATGCACTTAACGACATGAATGCAGTGCAGCCAATACATACAATGCAAACTGGGGCGAACGGTGGGGGGAACGCGCGCCGGGAGCTGGGGAGGCAAGCTGGGGAGGCATGGGAGGTGGTGGTGCGCGCCGGGAGCTGGGGAGACAAGCTGGGGAGACCCGGGAGGTGGTGGTACCCGCCGGGAGCCGGGGAGGCAAGCTGGGGAGGCCTGGGGACTCAGGAGGAGGAGGAGGAGGTGATGGTGATGGTGGAAACTGGGGAGACAGAGAGAAAGGGGAGATAAAGATGGGGAGGAGGCGAGGGTCAGAGGCGGGCGGGCGGTGGTGACCGTAGCTGGGGAACGTAGAGAGATGGAAAAGCAAAAAGGTCATTGGAAAATATGTATGACCATGTTACAAAACAAATTCGAGAGTTGGGATAACTGGAGGATGGTGAGGGGGAGGGCGGACGAGGGGATAAACTGAAGCCAGGATAAAAAAAAAAGAGTAAAAAATGCCACAGGGGAAATAAATATGCGACATAATATAATTCTATGCAAGCGCCGGGGGAGCGCGTGCTCATGCGTACGTGTGTGCGTTCGGCTGCTGGGCACATGCGGAGAGAGAGAGAGAGAGAGAGAGAGGGCGCTGGCTATGCGGATACTGGCAAACAGGCCTTTGGACATGCACATAGGGGCCGGCCCTATGGACATGCGGACATGCATGGACGAGTAAAGGGGACCTGCTATGCGGGCATCCTGACATTTGTGCCGCCTGTGTATGGGCACCGACCGACCGACCGACCGACCGACCGACCAGCCAACGCTGCTGCTCACCCTGTGTACAACTGACATTCGGACATGGTCCTCGCGGACACACTCAAATCTGGAAAGGTATTCCAGACATTCGACAAAAGAGAAAGGGAAAGAAAGGAAAGAGAGAGAGAGAGAAAAAAAAAAGAGAGGAGTGGACACGTAGCTGGAGCCAGCCATGCGACCATTCGGACATGGATGGACATGCGGTGTGGTGGGGGGGGAGGAAGGTAGTGGGTGGGTCAGGAGGGGGTCTGGTCATGCGTACACAGCGACATAGACAGGTGAACAATAGTTCTGATTGTAATATCGGGGGCCCTCGCTGTTGAATTCACTCGATACAAACTAGTAGCACGCGGTTATAGCCCGATAGAAGCAAGGGCTCCATGCAACAATTGGACACATATACCAGACGTATATGTGTCGAACGCTACCATACACTCATATAGCTGCGGGAAAAAAAAAAAAACAATGCGGAATATAAAAAAAAAAAAAGAGGAATAGTCAAGCTAAGCGTGAATAGTACAAAGCAAGCTAAACCTTAGGAACAACGCATCTAAAAGCTAAATTGATCAATGGAGTAATCCTTGATCAATGCAGCTGAAGAGTATTAGTTCATTCATGATGGACTCTGATGGGGTCATGCACTCAGTGCGATGTTGATGTTCCAGCGCTGATGTTTGGCTGTTTGTGTTCAGATGTTTATGCACTAGCATTGATGTTCGGGTCTTAATGTAAGGTTATTGACGTTTGGATGATATTAATGAATTGAACGCATGCGGGTATTGATGTGTGGACAGTGGGTTGTAGATGCCGACATTAAAGAGTTGATGGTCGGGTTTTGATGTTGAGGTCACTGACCTCAACATGATGGCATTTCACTGTCGATGTTTCAGAGTGAAATTTTAGGTACGAGTGAGTGGGTGTTGATGTCTGGGCTGTCAGCGTTCGGGTGTAGAGGAGCGGGGTGTTGATGGATGAGCGTTAATCTGACCGTATTGTTCTCTGGGCGTTAATTTTCATGCGCTTATGTGTAGATGTTGATAAAAAATGTTGGTAACCGAGTGTCGATCTTTGAGTTCTAGTATATTGGATAAATTTAAAGGGACGTTTTCGATCTAGTTATAGGAAGGAAGATGTACATATAGAGAGTGAGTACCGGTACTAGGACACATTCTTGCAGCCGGGGCCAGTGTCGGTGTGTCTGTGTCGGAGATGATGTTATCTTAAAGGATAATTCTATAGTAAGTTCCTGCATTGCAACGTTAGAGAGCTATTGTTTAGACAGCGATTTTATCTGATGATTCTGTCTACATAATTGTTGATATTTAACTGATAATACATGGACACTGATGTCAGGGTGAAAATGTTTAGGTGTTGGTCTTTTACTTATTACGTGTGGATATTCTTGGGTAATGATGTTTAGGCGTTTTGTGCTGATGTTGCTATATGGATGTTGATATCATAACGATGACATCTGTGTGTGGATGTCCTGATGTTGTGCTTTTTTGATGATATCTAAAAGTCGATGATGAAACTGAAGATGTTTCAGTATCAATGTTAGACTGTCGATGTGATGTTCATGTGTATATGCTAGTGTCTGAAGGATCATATTGTTATGATAATAAGCTCGTAATTTTGTATATATGTTCGATTATTATCACTACATATAAACAACGACACTTGTGGCTTCATGTGTTTAATACACTGAGGGTGTTCGAATGATAGAGTATAAGTTTTACTACTAGCACCAGTACAAGTCATTCCTGTGACCAAAGCCAACTACGCGTTCAACATCTTTACTACCTGGTATCATGAGAACCAGTCACACCATCTACTTAACGACAGTCGGTGATAATTGGTAGTTGTTACCGGTACCAAACAGCACCATCACTGACATGACACCAACTTTGACTCTGACCATCAAGACGTTCCACTCAGTACCTTTGACAATCATCATCTTTGACCATATGTACCGCAAGGTATAGACGGAGATGGAACCACTGTCTAGCAGTATCAGTGGTACCATTTACAACGGTTCTACTATCTCATAAACCAGTACCACCAACAACCAACAACAGTCTGTACTGTATGTATGTATCAAGTTTTGTAACATTAGTAATCCATGCCTTTGAAATTCTCCGTCGTGTTTAACATTTATCGTGAGTGTTTTCTGTCTGTGATCATTTGTAACCATGGTTACCATTCACCACGTGTACCTGTTACCTGAATACCTGTCACTCGGGACACCTTTTACCATGAGTACCTGTTACCATGGGTATATGTTACCTGGGTAACTGTAACAATCTATGCCTGTTACCATAAGTACCCATGCGAACGTTACCTGTGATCATCAGTTCCCAGTGATCATACATAATCAGTAATCATTTTCTTGTGATCATCAGCTAACTGTGACCACCAGGGTCATGCAATCATCAAAACAGGTGACCATCAGTTCTATGTAATCATAAGTTCTTGTGATCAACAAGAATGTGTAATCATAAGATTCCATGTGACCATCAACACTTGTAATCATCACTGTGATCATCTGTTCCTTGTTACCAACTCTCTTACCATCACTGCTTCTTATAGCTGGCACGTGTGACCCCTCTCATCTGTTACCAGAACCTCTCAGTCACCACAGTCCGGTACCACGCCTGCGTCCGGGAGCCATGAGCCTCCAATCATCATGTCCTACAACATATGTTGAGTTGCGTGGAACACAGAGTAACACTACAAGACTCAGGAGGTTCATGAGGCTCAGACCTTGTATTGCAGGTGTATGTTGGCTGTTAGCAACCTGACCTTTGGTAATGGTACCGTTTTTATGCCATTCAGCGGTGGTACAAGCCAATTTAATGGCACTGCTTTCAAACCGTTCGGTAATGGTGCAGCTTTCAAGCCATTTTAATGGTACAGCCGTCAAACCATTCAGTAATGGTTCAGCTGTCAAGGGTAGCAACGTGACCACATTTGTCCCCCTTGTTCATGTCTGTAGAGCGTCCCTGCAGCGTGTACAATGGAACGTTCGGTCCTACCGGCCACTCTACGCACCCTTTATTGAAAAAGAGAATGTACACAAATGGTTTATCTTTTCAAAGCGAAAATAACAGCCATTTACCGTGCAGTTCGACGGGATTTTCCCCCCTCCCTGCTTAGTATATTTTCATAGTACACATACACAACGGAACGAATGGTTACTGTTGGGGAGGAGCGGTGGGGAGGAAAGCTGGAGTGGGGTGGGGAGGTACCTGGGATGGGGCCTGGATGGGGAGGTACCTAGGATGAGGCGGGGGTGGGGAGGAAAGATGGGGTGCGGTGGGGAGGGTGTCCTTTGGTGGGTTGGGAAAAGGTGGGTAGGGAAGCTAGAGTGGAGTGGGGTAGTCAGCTGAGGTGACACAAGCAGCTGGATGGGGAGTAGGGAGGGAATGCGGAACTGACGCTGTCAATCGTGGTACAATAAAGACTACTTTCTTAACTTCACGTCTTATAAGCAAGTGCTTACCTCTTTACGTTTCTGTTCCACTATCTTTTTCTTGCGATTCAAATCACAGCTCATCATGAATAGCCTACCGATCTTATGATTCACCATAAATATCATAGGATTTGTGATTCTATTTACAATTATTGTTCCGCACGATTCACTTTACGACACTTGTCTCTTAAAGATTTACTTTGATTATGGGTCATTAATATTTCCCACAGGCCTGCTTTATATTTCCGTAGTCCGAACCATAGCTTGATGGATGGAAGCCGAAGATGAATCTTAGAAATACGGGAGCGAAGAAGAATTCAAAACTGTGCAAAGGAAATATTGAAGGCCAGATTTGAAAAAAAGAATTGGAGGTATAAAGAAATAATGACAGGTTGGAGGGGAAAGTGGAAGTAGAGACCTAAAAAGAATGAGAAAATTGAGGTCTTTTTCCCAACCATCTCGATACCATACGGTTTGATAGCCCTCCTCTGTGCTTCATAGTTCATTCCTCACGATTCCGTCAAACATCATACAGATTCGTAAAGCATGACCCGAACCACTGACATTTGATTTCAGAGGTTCTGTCATGGTTGAGGTGGTTAGAAATTCCATAAGGTCTTTCAAAATATTCGAAAGACTTTCATCTTAGTTACCAATACATAAAAGTTTTCTCTAATGAAATTAGAATCTCAAATGAGTTTAGAATGTATCACTCAGATCTGATACGTAATCATTTTTTTTTTCTTTAAGAGTCTCTTAGAGTTCTCCAAACTTTTGTAGACCCTTCAGTCTCTACAAGAACTCTGTGTTATCTCCCAGGAACCTCTTGTGTCTCTCATGAATTCACTGTCTCTCCCACGAGGCTACAGGGTCTTCAGTGGATCTGAAGCTTCCCCCATGAGTCTTAAGGATATCCCATAACCCTTTAGTGTCTATTCGTCAGTCTGAAGGGGAAACTTTACCGTCGTCAGAGAATCTGTGAAGTCTCAAACGCCACTCGGTGCAAATGATTGCGTGAGAGAGAGAGAGAGAGAGAGAGAGAGAGAGAGAGAGAGAGAATACATCATCAACTTTCATAAATCTCATTTTATTACATGTAAGACATTATATTATCCACTGTTTTGAAAGTATAACACATTTTTGATTTCTAGATTAACTAATCTTGCAAACTGTTAAAAATTTCATTTCGTATCAGCTCAGCTTCCAGTACATGAATCCCCATTATAAACATTTCACGCGTCAAGCAAACATTCCGCCTATTTTGACATTAATTTCATTTCAATTTATCACTAGTTTATATCTATAAATTTTTCTTACATTTTTTGATTATAAGAATCACAGAGTATTAACAAAGCGTCAGGAAAAATCTAACTTAAAGACATATTCCTGTATACATACTCATCCAAATAAATGCACACAAAAGCACGCATTTACGCATGCACACGCACACAATCATGCATGATACATTCACACACATATACACACCTATAAAAACGCACGTATATTCATATACATGCACAAATGCACAGACGCATACATTCTTTCACACACATACATACTTTAATCCAGGTGTTTAAGGCTATCGTTTTTTCTATATGATGACAGAATTAATTACAAGTAAAATAAAGTTTAGAAAACTGATATATCTCTAAGTTACAAGCAATTTCATTTATTTACATGGTCAATATTCCCTTTGAAAAAGGTCACTCAACAAAGGCTTTCCTTTCCTATTACATACTCGTTCACCTAAACTTCATCACATCATTACGAAAATATCATGGGTTTATAGTTTCTAAATATTACGAAAAGTATGACCGAAACATATTGTAATAAACGTAAATAATTTATCGAACACTGGGTCAAGGTCTTATGGAGATCTGGTTAGGAAGGAGCAGGAACATCACGACCATTCCCCTCTTTCTAATTCAGGTTAAAAGGACTGGAAATAGGATTTTGTTCAGAGTCCTACCTATGAATAACACAGAACACCTGAACAACGAATACAACCAATTTCTACGTTCTAATACCGGCATGTGATTGGTTAAGCTCCAACTTGACTATATGAGACACGTACAGCTTCTACTGCAATCCTATATTTGTTTCAGTACATCCTTCTCTAATAGTTAGTTTAATTGTAAATACAGAACATCATGGTCACTAGTTAGTCTAGATATGTAGATAATGCTGTGACTAAATCTAGAAAAACGATTTAGAACATGACTTTGAATTCAGGTCTATTTCCATGGCAACCGCCTCCCTTCCTTAACTTGCTTGGGTCCTTTTTTGACACTTCATCCTTATATCTATCTGCAAGTCAATACTTTTTTTATTTCTTTCTGATCCAATTTCTTTTTCAAATATGATAAGAGTTCTATCGTGCAATATTTTCTTAAGCTTATATTTCGACCACAGCTTAGATCTATGGACGTGTACGAACCTCCCTCACATATCGTCTCGGTGACTCCGGAGCCGACACATGATAGGAACGACATATAACGATCACTTACATGACAGGGGCATAGCACACTATGACACCTGTGACAGTGGCATCATAGGATGATGACAATATGACAGAGATGAATTACTGCAGGACGAATGTTACAGAGAACATATGATAACTAAACAAATGACACAGGCAACAGTGATAGATGGTAACACACATAAAGACGTAACACATGACAGCTCAGGTTCAAGGCTTGTCACCACCGCTCCCAGTCACTGACGCAAGGGTATACGCCTGTGTCCTCCAGTGTCAACGCTCTTACGAAAAAGTCTTCGATAATTCTAAGGTCTTAAAGCGATAATGCAGTTCGCTAATCATGCTGGTGTTTTTGAATCTACGTACTTTGCACGTGAATAATCCTGCATACAAACGACACATTAACGCGCCGCACTAGTGCACGGTGGATGCAAAGACGGACAGACAGACAAACAGACACTGATACAATGAAAGACACTCAAATGGTAATGACATACATGCGAGAGGAGGTAATAGCTAGTCTTGTGCATAATGGAGATATCAAGAAACGTATGGCAACGTGCGTGTGTGTGTGTGTGTGTGTGAGGTTACAGATGCTGTATGTAGCTGATCCAACAGGGAATAGATAAGTGAAAACATCAATAAATAGATATAGATACCATTGAAATCATAACAAAGGACAAATGCGAAAATAACCTTGGTGCGATGCAAATCCTCACACCACGCATGTGTGTGAGTCTGACCCCATGCACGGGGGCCATTAACACATGCACTGTGCAGCGTACGGAGGCCAGCACAACGCGGATGGAACTGTCAGGCGCCGTACAAAACTAGAAAGAGAGATTCCCACACGGAAAAAGAAAGAAAAACAAACAAACATACTTTTACTCTTAAACTTCAATGGAAAATTTGTATCCACAATGTGTAGCAGTGTCTCCATGGCCTCTCCAACAAACACGAACCCCATATATAGATATAAACACACAGAGACACAGACAGACACAGACACCACATCCGGCAAGAGGTTAACAAACAAATGTTTCAGGTGACTGGAGATGGATCCGAGAATAAAGCAAAATCCGACCTGAATACAAATCAATATGAGCTGAAAACCAAACAGCAGACAATGTAATGCCACAAACAGGAAAAATAGTGAAGCGTATGGTAATGTGTTTTATACAGAACGTACTTAAAGCCCTTCCATCTCTCATGCATATTGTATTCCAATAGAAAAAAATAGGAAAATGGATTAAATTTATCTGACTGTTTATTTATTTATTTATTTTTATTTTCTTACTCATATGTCCATGTATGTATGTATGTATGTATGTATGTATCTATCTATCTATCGATCTAACCCTTTACCTTTTTACCTATCTGTCCATCAGTCTATTTATTGGAGTAACTATCTATCTTTCTATGTCTATACCTTTCTATTTATATATCTGTATCTATCCACCTATCTATTTGTGTGTGTGTGTGTGTGTGTGTGTGTATGTATGTGCGTGTGTGTGTGTGTGTATAGTAGCTGAGGATTCAAACACAAAAGCAGGATGGTCTGTTTTCTCCATCAGTTCAGTGGGAGAGAGTTTCCTTAAATAAATTCATCATAAGTGCCTCTTGACATATACATAACTCGGTTCTATAAAATGGAGTCTGTAGTATTATTCACAGTTTGTATACTGCCTCCTCTGATACTTTATCATTATCATTGTCACTAAGAAAGAACAATACATCAAAACTTTACAAAGTATACATAGAATCATCACTTGTGTAGAGATATTATTTTCCGCTGCTTGAGCGGTAGTTATGAACTATACTCAGCATCAGTGGGAATTATATGTACTTGCTGGGTCACATAGGGTCATGGAACAATCTGGGGAGACAAGAAGCAGCAGTAACGTGAAACATAAGGAACAAAGTTTGCTGGGATGGGGCACCATAACTGAATGCGATGCACTCACTTGAGAAGCGTCAGTCTGGGCATAGATATCAACAAATGAGATGTTTATCTTATTACTGCAAAGCAGCTTAAAAGCTTTGCAGTAAAATTTGAAGCACAAAAAATGTATATTTAATGAAGCTTTGATATATCTCGAAAATTTGGAAGAAGGATTTGCAAACTAGTTGTCGAACGAGACGCAGTTTCTCAGATGTTGCCATCGGGACTGACAAGCCTTCTGTTGCATAGACGGCAGATCTGTTGCTAACGCATGATCCCAATGAGAAAATGTTGACTGTGTTTACAGTCAGATCATGATAAAAACGAAGGGTTCGACCCCCATCGTGTCTCCGGTGGTCCTTCTCTCACATTTCAATTTATCTACGTCTTCGAGTCTTGTTATCCCAGCTGTGTCTGCCAAGTCACAAAATCATTATATAAAGCAAAGATACGGAAAAAATATGTAAAATCATGAATGAGATCAAAGGTAAAGACAAATGATAAGTCTGGAAAGATGAGAAGAGAGAATAAGACTTGTGTCCCGAATTACATGAGGTCTCATAATCTGTCTCACATAGTTTGAAAAAATTTCAACCTAACCACCAGTCAGAAAAATATATAATATGTAACCTGGCGTAGAGAAATTATTACATTTTGGTAATCGGTTAAGATGATGAGTAATAAAAGCTATACACTGAGTAATAGGGATGAATGACGTTGTAACATTCATAAATGAAGGCAAGAAGGTATGGAAGAACACCGAAGCAACACGCAAAAAATCCGTTAACGAATGAGGAAATAACAACAGCGACAAATGAGGAAATGATGGCGATAACAAAAAGTAGATCAAATGCATCGACAGTAAGCAAATGGCAATAAAAGAAGCAGTGCCAGCAATAAATGAGTGGATAACGAATATCCCTGTAAAAGAGGCATGATAAGAATGTCCCTCATAAAGAAAAATGATAAAAATAATGAGGATATCACGGGCGTTACCGGAAGATCATTAAATGAGCATAAACGCGCTGAAAATGCATGAGAAAGTAGGGAATATCACTGATAAATGAGTAGGTGAAGGTAATGATGAGGAAGGCTGGCCCGTTGTCTCATCTATTTAAAGTTAACGAGGGTGATTTACGAAAGCAATCAGCTGGGCTAGTTATTAACCCAAATCTAATGGGACTTTTATGGAACTTCGCGATGCACTACATATAAAGGAATTTAGGGCTGCAGTTTGCGATTTTTAATGATCGACACATACGCCAAATAGTCGCAGCAAATTATCTTTATACGAGAGTCGGTGAGGCGGGCTGGTCGGATGTCCCCGAGCGCTGTCTCTCTTCTGGCCAAGGATGAGTTTATCCTCCCCCCTTCTGTCATCCCTGTCTCTTTTACCCTCGGCCTGTCTCATTAGCCTTTAATCTCTACCTGTTTGTCTGTATCCGTCCATCCCCTCTCAGTGTCTCCCTGTGGCCCACCCTCCAAACACCATCTCTCTCTCTCTCTCTCTCTCTCTCTCTCTCTCTCTCTCTCTCTCTCTCTCTCGGGCTTCATGTCTCTCGAGATCCTACTCCAACACAACCTCTGGCAGTGTGTGTGTGTGTGTGTGTGTGTGTGTGTGTGTGTATCTGTGCCAAGGCCTACAACACACCCATCTTTCATTGACCACATAATCAAGGATTAAAATACTCTTTGCACGCACCGTGTAATCCAAACTCTTTGATACAAATTTAAATCTTGGTTGTGAATGGCAGGGTCGCAGACGTCTCCGAGTATAGACTTATCTTGCCTCCTGTTGCTACTGTGGTCCGTTTCATGTCTTGCTGAGTAAAAGAATTATATCCAGCATCAATAAACTTATCGTTATCTTTAACTATCTTTGTAAAACCATCCAGTACATTACGTAGATAAGAATTACTGAACATTGAATATACGTGTATATGTTTAACAGATCATTGTCCTTTGACTTATAGATGTGTATATACTTGTATATAAACAGGCACATACATACTTATTTAAAAAGATTCAACTCACACACGTGAACAAGCATAGCTTTCACAAGCATACACACAATTATACGTATATGTATA
>JAYMFT010000040.1:867898-892253 GCA_038088735.1 Panulirus argus | reverse complement strand
TCTCTGTCTCTCTCTCTGTCTCTCTCTCTCTCTCTCTCTCTCTCTCTCTCTCTCTCTCTCTCTCTCTCTCTCTCTGCTGTTAACTCAGCACTGTATCTCTTACGACGATTGCGGTGTTACCGCACCAGTCCTTAGTACTATAGGTGAAGTGCTTCTACTGCTAGCAAGGTATTGTTAGTTAGTATATGTTGTGTGAGTACATATGTTCTTGAGACCATGGTATGAATACTGCAACAGATTTTAGCATCGAAATTTTAGAGTCAAAGCAACAGTCACCACAGGCTGCGTTGTGACTACTGTACTGTGTTTTCCCGCCACCACATTCGAACCGAGGTAGTACAAGAATTCTACAACACTTGTGTTCCACTGTGCCACGGCAGCTTGTGTTATCTTATCCCCTTTAAAATCTGTCTTTTACGATCGTGATCTGGTAGGACTATTATGATTCAATATCTACTATTCATGATTCGATCTTGAGCTGTTCAGCCAATTATTCAAACCTTATCATTCACTTACATTTCCCTTTCTTGAATAATGATACATGGAGACTCTGCAATTTCCTCAACCGTTGCAGGAAAAGTTTATTTCTAAAAGCTTTGGACAGTATGTAAGTTTTCCTACTTCTATAACCAATCTTATTTTAGTTATGTCTACTGGTATTTAACTTCTGTTGTATTTTTATGTATTTCTTTTTCTTTTTAGAGTTTCCGTTTGTCTTTCTGTTTTTTCGTTTAGTTTTGTATTTTCTTGTGTCGCTTTGGCTACAATATTTCCTGTTACAAGCTGGTCTTGTATTTGTTGTCGTATATCTCGTCCAATTTTTCTCTTGTATTCTTTTCCGTTTCCTTCTCTACAGTAAGAATATTCCTGTATTTTCTGCTGATTTGGGACAATGTGTTTTTCAAGAAATATTCAACTCTGTATTTTTTAAAACTTTCGAGGTTTATATCATGTTTGATATTGTTTTTATGTGTTTTGGCTGTTAAGTTCCCTTCAGTATGGTCATTGTTTTATGTTGTCTTTGTGTTTTGGCTGTTAAGTTCCCTGGGGTATCATCACTCGTGTCTGTTGTCTGTACGTTTAATCCCTGGGACTTTATCAGTTCAGTTGTATGTTTATGAATGTTTCTCAGGCTTTCTTCGGCATCTGTTTTTTCTTATTTGTTCACAATTCATGATGGGCTCTCCTTCTATAAATCATCTTCCTCTTGAACATTTGATTATAATGGACCACCAACACAGCTCGTCGAGTTTTGGGAGGACTATGTGCTGAGCCTGGTGGTGGGATCTCCTGTGTCGCTGTCGCTACTGAAGCTATGAAGTTTGTTTGAGTACTGAAGCTAAATAAGCGCTTAGCCGTGATACAAATACCGAAGCTGAATAAGTGCTCAGCTGCTATACAAATGCTGGAACTGTATAAGTGCTTAGCTGTGGTGCAAATACTAGAGCTGCACATGTCTTGTTCTCGAATAACTTGTGATGTTACTTTGTGTGCGTTTGTCTTATATTGTGTTTGTGCTGTGCATGAATGAGCGTGGTGTGTACGTGCATCTGTGTGTATGAGTGTACGAATGTGTCTGTATGTGTTAGCGCATATTCATGTGTATTTCAACACGTTCATGATTGTCCGTGTGTCTGTCTTTGTCTGCATTTGTTTGTGTTCATATTGTCATATTGTGTTATGTTGTTATTACCACTGAAATTGTGTCCAATTACTGGCAACATTGGCCTAGTTAAATTGTTAACAAAGGCATTATGAAACTATCAGCAGCAATATTATCCAAACAGATTTTCAAACATTGTTCAGACAATACTGAAGCAACGAAACGAAACATCGAACCAATGAAACAATTGACTATTTTCAATAGCAGAGTTCAGGCGTCGCAAAAAATGAAATATGGAATCAATGAAACAATTGAGGATTTTCTATTGCAATATTAAATCATAGTAAAAAACGAAACATCGAACCAATGAAGCAACTGAGAATTTTCAGTAGCAATGCTCATGCATTATCGAAATGAAATACTGAAACATTCAAACAATAACGCATTTTCGTTGCAATGCTCAAACGTTGTCGAAGATGATTTCGGAAATAAAGAAGCATCGAAACGAAGCATCGAAGCGAAGTATCAAACAAATGAAACAGACTTTTTCATTACCAATGTTCAAGCGTCGGCAAAGTAAATGTCGGAACACTGTCACCTAAAACATTGACACGTCTAACACGGTAATAAACACTGCACCCGAGTATCATAGGAAATATTGAGACAATGTCAACATTTATTTACACTCTCTGATACAAATGTCGGACATTTATTTCCATCAGAAGTGGAGGTCCGAAAATTTTGTAAGCGGTATGAGCAAAACATACTCCAGCAAAGCAGAACTTACTGAAATGTTAACTCCCTGAACAAAACCACACGATCCTTGAGCACAATGTTACTAACCATCGGGTATGATGGCATGACCTTTGACCTGACTTATACTCAGCGTCATACCTAAGGTTTGTATTGTCGTGGTCAACTGTTCAAGAGAAGAAGCACTTAGCTGCTGGCAGTCGTCTGCCAGGGTTTTTTTGGTGTCTATGAAACAATCAATCGCCAGAGTCTTCGCTCGATACGAATAATTGTAATTCTGGCTTTTGACGTTTGCAGTGAGTTGTTTGTTGTTTACTGCAGAGGTCCTGTATTCTCTCGACGTTTCACATTACAAATGAAGCAGTAGACAATACCTGCCCGTGTACAGTGGCAGCGTTCTCCTCTGGCAAGCCATTGGACGTGGGTTCGAGCCCCCGTCCGGTAGGTTTTGTTAGCCAAGCATGCGCAATCGTTGTACATTCTTCGGACCGACCTAACCCTTCTCGCTCGGGGGCTGCGTGTAGGGTGCTGTTTTCTCTGTAGTATGGATATGGCTCTGCAGTATTTCATGGACGCTATTTTGCTCCATTGTGTAGCGATGGGCGACAGGCGTTGCGTAAGTCATGGGGACGAAAGCAATTAACCTTTGGAAAAGACATTGTATTTGATAATGTCCGTCGTGCCAGTGTGATATCATGCCGTTTCCCTGTTGATGCCTGGCACTAAAGATGGCATTCCCTGCTGTTGATGAAGGCGTTCATTGGCATTGATGATATAGGTTTCCCAGGTGTTGATGCTAATGTACTGTCGCCTTCCCTGACGTTAATGATAGCGGTCCTTGGCGGTGTTAATCGCATTATCACCTATGGGGAACATTAAGGTAATTGTGCTTCATAGTGACGCATTAGTATTATGTTTAAGAATGAAAATTTACAGTAATATGCCAGAGAAACTGTCTGGTCATATGTGGAGGGGGTAAAGTGGGTCATTTCTAGGTGAAAATGTTCGTGATATAAAACTGGGTGAAATGACTCAAAGCTGAACTCTGAGTTGGGCATTCTTGTTCCGTAGGTTTTGTTCTTTGAAAAGCCATTGAAGGTTACTGCGTCCTGAGACATGAACTTGCTGTCTGTTATGGAAATAAAAAATGCACAAATATCTTTCCATTCTATCAGGAAAGCTATAGAGTCATAATCCATTTTAGACATACTTAAGGATGGTTGTATTCATACTAACCCAAGTGGCAAGGGTTCCTGTGTTCATACTAACCCTATAGTATGATTTTAATCAAATCTGATGAAAAACACAATGGATTGAGACTGCAACAACAACAGTTTTAAGCGCTTAAAGATAACCGAAATCATAAAAATAATAAGAGTTACGTTATTGAAAATAATGCTATTTGACAATACGGTTGTAAAAGTGTAATCACACACTCGCAGTTTCCTAATTCTACAGTATGTTGGGGAGCTCCAAACGCTTGTGACACTATCTCTTGAACTTTCTTTGTATGTGTATGTGTATATTTGTGTGTGTGTGCGTGTCTGTGTCTGTGTATGTGGCTTTTAATGTATCAATAACAGGCTTCCCAGCGCATTTGCAAGCCACTTTAGCAAACGAAACTACCGGAGTGAGTGTAGCTGCGAAGAAGTCTCAAACTAAATCTCGTAACCTCATTAAATTCGTTTTTCATCCTTTTTCTTTAATAATGTGTTCGAAGCTGTAAGAGTTCCTCTCACCAGTAAACATACTATATTTCATAGTATCTCGCACGATAGTGAAAGCCAAAATCTCAGCAATATCCAAATAGATAAATCTACAATAATCGTCCAGCTCTAGAATTCTAATGACTTTAAGAGATTTAGAAGAGGAATTTCTATGCACAGTTGTTTGTTCTTTATCTTCTCTCACAAATCTCGAGAAATATCTTAAGTTATCCACTTATTTTATGGTTGGTACTAAATGACCGACGATGGGACGACCAGATTGAGCCTAAGGATCTATTACCCTTACTTGCGCGCGCAACTCCCAGAGTCTGATCCTTCTGTCAGTAATCAAGAAATATATTAATAACTCTATCTCCAGCCACATGGAACTGGGCCAGAGGATAATTATCGCTCCAAGATTATCAGTTCTTCGTCATACGTTATGTTTAATCTGAATTTTAAAGCATTTCGACTTGATACTAACCTGTGAGTTGAATCTGTTTCATTCACTGCTTCTGAATCCTTACATGTCGGTCTATCACCGCGCTCTTCCACATTCCGGTTTCTGCTTACGGTAGTGATAGTTTGGTTCTGTGTGAAGATAACTTGATTATCAGAATATATGATGCTGCTGGAAAACGTGGTTGCCTGCTGCTGATCAACTTGCTTTCGGAAGATGAAGATATTTCGACTTTCTAATAAAGTGAAACTCTTCCTATATTTTGTTTAACGAGGTTAGTCACTTTTGTTTTAGAGAGATATTCTGAGACCACTGGTGTGACGGTATTTAATACGAGTATTTCCTTTAGTCTTTATACAGAAGTTGGTCTGCTACCTTGTGCTTTTGTATTATTCTGTATAGCTACAGAGGGCGATCCTGGGACTACAGTAACAACACCAATAACTAACAATGCAGACTGTGAGAATACAAAATATATGTTATATAGATAATCATATTTGGTTCCCTAGAAATAACAAATGTTTTTTGGTGAAGATGAGTAATTTTGTTTGAGAGAGGTGGCTTTCTGGATTGGGCTTATATTACACAGCAATAAATGACTTTCTCAGGAAGCAGCAGTGTCTTAGATATCCCCGTTATAGAGAACGTTATGAGAGAATTATCGAAATTTCTTTCGGTAACACGTACGAGTATAATTCTGTACAGGGAAATAAGATTCTATTCACGTAGTAAACAATAATCTCTTATTGAGATTATCCGGAAACGGGTTACTGACACTCTCGCACTGTTCTCGGTGATTTCACTAGAATTTTAGATCCACTGTGTATACGTTTTGCTGTCAGTGACATGCAAAATTTTTAAACTTAAGATCCTTTTTCCCATGTCTTTGGCGCACACATATAACCTACATTACCATATGCACATGAAGACACATGACAACTTTGTAATACTCTCATACTGGAGCTGCTGTCCGATTTTGCGGTGGCTGCTGATCTGTGGTAGAGTCAGGAACACGTGTTGTTGTGGTAGTGGTGTTGATGCATCGGTTCCTGGGGTTTCGCATAGCTTTTCTTTTTTGTAAGTATTAAACTATGTAGTGTACATAAAATGTTGTTTTGTGTTGTGCTGAAATGTTACGTTGTTTTGGCAATGGTTACGGTATTGTGATGCGGTTCCTGTTTCGGGATTGTATTATTGTATGGCCGTATGATGTGTTGATGTGTGGTTCTACTGATAGCGTTCTTGTGTTGCATCATTTACCTGTTGGTGCTATTGACGTAAAGTTGTTATTATATCCACTCACTTGCGTTTCGTGACGTTTCATCCATATCGCTGGAAATATTGCGAAGAATTTCTTTGACTAAGTGCACACAACGATGTGACCCTTGGGTATGATGACCAAGCTGAGTTCAGGTCAGAAGCCAAGCCATTATATCCAAGGAACTTGCAGTTGAACTACTCAAGGGTCGCACCGTCGTGCCAAGGATTGCGCCAACTGGCTCAAGGGGTGAAAGTTCAGTGGCCACATCTGGCTGGGCTGAATGTGTTGCAGTATGACTGTATGACAGTAGCATGACAATAGTATGCTGTAAGTACGAAGGAGAAGATGCAGGAAAAATGTCCCACGGTCAAATGTTCTAAACACCGAAACTGACGGCATGAAAGTTTCCAGGTCGCTATTGACTCGTAATATCTGCAAACATCCTCTCACACTCCTTCGCAAGGTGCTTGACCCAAGGAAAAACTCCTGTGGTTGTACGTCTCAACCCCTGATGAAACAGATAGAACGGCAACAGGTCCGACACGGGCAAATGAAAACAGGAATGAAGTCCTGTGGGGTGAAGAAGTGTGGGCTGAATGAAATAAGAGAACATCCTGTTGGACAGAAGTCTTTGCGAGAGGTCCAAGACAAGAGTCTTCCAAACGTGGCTCCACACCAGAATGGATTATGAGTACGACGTCCACCCAGTTGCTAACGAAACATTTATCGAAAAGGCTGAAGAAGAGTCCTGGAAACATTTTGGAGAAACTCCAGCGATCGAGAAACTGAGAGACTTTCAAAAGCGGTTGAGAAAGAAAATGAGAAATCGTGACGTTACTGAGAAAGTTGGAAGAAGCAAAGGCAGAACACCCGCCATCAAGACAGCAGGAGTTAAGATCCTACAAGCAAAACCAATACAAGTGTTTATTAGTCTTAGGGACTAGAAGGCAACTGATCACACATTCCAGCTGTGCCTGGAAAAAGAATGGAAGAAAGTACTCAAACATTCTTGCAGACTAGATGCATGTAGGGATACTCAAACAAGACCAAGAGTCGCCCTCAGCTTATAGATATCCATACCTCAGACGGGTCTCAAGGTAAGATGAAATTTACTGATTCCGTCATAAGAATTAAGAGAGAACGACATCGCATACGACAAGAGATTTCATGTATTCGTAATATGCGGGCAGAAGACATAAGGCTGAACAGACTGGGTAAAGCTACATGAAGTACAAGACAATCGTCTCATAATGGCATCAGCTTTGGTGTGCGATAAAGATTTGTTCCCTCAGTTCTCCTCTTTATCTTTTTCGTCGATTACATTTGGAAACGAGCGAGTCTATACGAAGATAATTAGCGCATTCTTTTTCAACTCGTCATTACGTACGGTTTAAGAGTTCAGATCGCCGTCGAAATTACCTTAATAAGCACAAGATGTCCAGTGACTTTAATGTGAGGGTAGACGTGGAGATTATCGATCCTATGTTTAACAGGAGAGAAAACGTGGATTGGGACATCGGAATTCTCCAGCACCGTAGAGAGTTAACTATAATATGGGAACTTAAGGCCAAGATAGCACACGCTGTACTTGAGAAAGTGGAAACAACAAGGCCCTAAGTAAGCAAAATTCTTAGGCTGTTGCCGCAATGTTTATAACGCGGACACATCCTCCCTCGGAACAAAGAGGAGTCTCTTCAAAACCATATGTGTACCGACTTCTGCTGCTGCATCCAGACGTGAACCCTAACCCCTTAACCCCCACTCCAACCATCCTACAAAAATAAAGGAAAAAAAAAGTCCATTGCAAAATTGTCACCACTGAAATCCGCTGTGCGAGAGGATCCTTTAATCTCACGATCCGAGACAAAGTCAGGAACGAGAGGATTCGAGAAATACTCGACACCGCTCTGGTCGAGGCCTCTGTCCTGCACTGCTGAGAGAGTGGTGAGTCCACCTGCAGTGAAGAGAGTGATACATCTATTTACAGTGTCATGCAGCCTCAGATCCGTGGAACGCCCTCTACAGGGGCTGGAGACCTGTGGGGTATCTCCCACAGCAACCTGTGACTCGTGGCATATCCCGCTGCCATCTCCTCAGACCTGCGGAACGCGCCGCTGTAGCGGTCGGAGACCTGTGCGAAATCCCTCTATAGGGACCTGAGAACCGTGGATCAACCCGCTACACCGGCCTGCAGCCCGAGACCTGTATATTACCCCGCTAGAGCGGCATGAGAGCCGGAGATCACCCCGGTACAGCGACTTACAGCCGGAAACCTAAAGGAACTGAATCACAGGTTGACCTTAGAAGAGGAAGACGGAAGAGCTAAGCCCAATATCTACAGTTTCCTTCGAGTCGCGAATGTTCGGAAAAAGCTTAGTAAAGAAGTTTTTGGGGCGGCAGTTTAGGAAATTTTGTGGTGGCGTTGCGTGTTTCGTGGTGGTGAGGGGTGATGTATTTTGTGATGATGGTGTAGTGTCTTTTGTAGCAGTGGTGTGGTGAATTTTGTGGTGGTGGTGGTGGTGTGGTGTATTTTGTGGTGGTAGTTTGGCGTGGTTAGTGATATCCATGTGATGTGTTTTGTTTGGTGATATGGTGTGTTTCATTGTGGTACGAGTTTGCCTTCTAGAAAGATGTGGTGCTTTATCTTCTGTAATGTGTTTTGTGGTAGTAGTTATGGTGTAGTGTTTTTTGTGTTGATGGTATGATCTGTAATTTTGTGGTACTGTGACGTGTTTTGTGGTAATGTGAGGTGTCTTTTAGTGACGTTTTGGTGTGTGGCTTGTGGTGGTAGTGTTTTGTTTGTGTTGTGTTTCACTGTGGTGTTGAATTATCTTTTGTAGTGGATCTGTGATGTTTTGTGGTGATGCAGTGAGTCTTGTGGATATGGTGTGTTGTTTTTGTGGTGGTGAGTTTTTCTTTCCTTTTTTCATTCTTGCGGTGGTTGTGTGGTATGCTTTGTAATGGTGCCTCGATGTCTCTTAGGTTGAGCTGTGGTATGCCTTTTTCAGTTTGTGTAAAGTGCTTTGTGACCCTTAGAGGTCAGGTCAAAGGGAAGGCTACCATATCCAAGACGTACATCGTCTCGTTCAAGAGACATACCGTCTTATTCAAGGGTCGTACCGTCGTGTTCGAGAGTCGTACCGTCGTGCTCAGGGAGCTGACTTATAGTGGATCTAAAATGTTGTTTCTGGTGTCGCTGGGGCGACTCTGTCCTGGCGATGCATTTTATTCATTAGTGGTGTTAGAATACACTTTCTGGTTGCACTGTAGTCAAACTTGTTGTGCTGGTGGTGCGATATGCTTCGGGGCAGCGTTGGAGCATACCTGACGGAGATATTGGAGCATGATCTTTGGTGCTGAAGGAGCAGTGCCCCAAGTGACGCTGATATATGCTCTGTGGTGGAGATGGTGAAAGATTTTTGATGTTGTTCTACGGTGTGGCAGGAATCTTAGCGATGACTGAACACTTTTTTTGTGGTGGTGATGGAGTATTGTTTGTGATGTTGGTGTTTGCTTTGTGGTGGTGTTGATGAATTGTGTGACGTGGTGGCAGACTACACTTTATGTTGCTGGTGGTGGAAATAAAGTACACTTTGTGGAGTAATGGCTTGTGAACTCTCCCCATAGTTCCTCCAACTCTTTACGAAGCGTTGATCTACATGCTTTGGATGATCCGATCGCTGATCATTATTACGATTTCATCAATAAAATAGAGGAGTTCATATTTATCTTTAAACTCTGCCTTTATGAGTACGCTTCTCTGCCCCATATGGTCCCCCGAACACAGACGCATCTCTGTCACTTCCAACTGGTCATATCCATCCCTTACTCCCGTCTTGATACGCCAACTCTGGATCTCTGGAAGGAGTCATCGGACCTCCTTCCACTGCCGTGTACAAACTATCTGAAGAACCGGTACTGATTGGCCGGCCAGGATGCCTCCAGATGTAATAATGACGGTGAAGCGGAGGTCACTTTGAGTGGGATGAACCCAGTCCTACTTCCCGTCTTACTAAATCCTTACTCCCTCAGTCACAGTATGAAGTCTTTTGCTCTGATTCCCTGTCACTTTGAGACGAGCGTACCAGACCATGACGCTTCCTTTCTCCAGAATCTCCCTCTGCCTTCATATATGTTCCGGATCGTAACAGAGCTACCGTTCATAGTCAAGTACGGCTGCATGAGAAGAAAATGTGCTTATCTGGCTTCTTCTTCCGTTGATAAATCTTCCTGGAGCTTCACCCAAAACATCCCCTGTGTCCTCTTCACTTCAGACTCTTTTCCGATATGATCAATCCAGAGCTAACTTTCCAACTGCACGTTATTTGTCTCTAACTCTATTTCAAATGATTCCGAATATAATCCTTTCCTCTCGCATCCTCCTACGGAGCGTGGGCTTTCGAGGATGTGTTGCAGGTGTGGTGGTATGCCTAGGCTTTCAGTATGGTAGTGGCTTTCAGTAAGGTAGTGTTGCATGGGGCGTAGGTTTCTAGTGTTGTGGTATAGATGTGATATTGCAGCGTGAACCTCCAGTAAGTGTGTTGCAAATGTGGCGTTACGTAGTCTTCCACACACTGTTGCAATTGCTCTGATAATTCGTGGAAATCTGACGCAGATTCACTTATCTTAAGATACTGTGGTTAATGTTAGTTATCTAAAAATAATGACGTAAAAGTGTTATGATCGGTCACTGTAGCGTAGGAGCTGTGGTGAGGCGAACACTGAAGCTCCGCTGCCGTGGAGGTCTGATGCAAAGTCTGATAGCGATGTTGCTATGAGTCTAATTACTTATCATGGCCGTCGAGGTAAAAATCTAACGTACGTTCTTCTTTTCCAGGACGCATGATAATGCCAGCACAAGGTTCGGTGTGTTCCAGTACCAGCAGAATTGGAGGTCGCCGGAGGTCAGGTAATCCAGAGCGAGGCTCCAGGGAGACCCAGCGGCCGTAAGGTAAAGAGACCAGTAAAAGATTTATTTTTCGACTCCTTGAAAGCTGTCATGCGCACACGTCTCAAGGTTTTTTACCGTTTCTGAAGGAATCTTTAGCACCGTGTTGACTAGGCGTGATATCACTTCACATATGCCTAAATATTGGACAAAAGATTTGGAATAAGATGCTAATTACTGCCAGGTATGATTACAAATTCTTAGACCACTGTAGAATTGTTTTGGAAGGTCTGAAGAGTTCAGGAAATAGGAGGGACATTACAAAGCATCTCATCCTGTCAATTAGAAAGGTAGTTGGTGATGGTCATACGTTTTTACTTTCTATCACAACTGATGAACTGTTTGGGAAAGGTGTTGTAGCTTCTACAGGACGTGTTGTACTTAATGGAAGCGGTTGTATTGGAGTTTTTGAAGGGGATGTTGCAGTTCCTGAGGAAATGTTTCAGTGTCTATTGTTGAAGGAGAGCTGTAGTTTTTGAAGTCCTGGACCTTAAGGTCTGGAGTTGGTCCGCGAGGTTTTAAACGAAATGATGCATTTTCTTAAGACTGGGTTTTTGCCTCGAGGGAGAGTAGTTCCAGTTTCTAAGATGGGTCTGCATACCCTTGCTCTACTTATTGCATTGTCATGGTCATTATCTATTATTTATGAAGGTAGTTATATATTTCTCAAAGACGTGTTGAAATCTTGAACAGTATCTTTGTTATTATTATAATTAATATTATCATTATCATTACTATTATCATTATTATTATTATCATCGTTATCATTATTATTACTATCATGACCATTATTATCATTATCATTATTATCATTATTATTATCATTATCATTATTGTAATTGAATTTATCACTATAATTGTCATTATTATTACCATTATTATATCTATTGTCATCATCCTTATTACTATTTTTATTTTTCTAATACGTAAGGATGTTTAGAAAAAGAAAATTTAATTTTCATCTAGTTGTGTGAACTAACCACATACGACATTCTAGTGTCGAGAGTTTACAACAGTGTAGAGTATCTTATCTATTATCTATTCCATGACATATAATAACTATATCGAACATTCTGTTCCAAAGATATGCTTGTGTTTTCAATTTAGCGACAGGGATCAGTACTTGTTAGAGCACAGAGCAATTAATACACCGAGAAAAAGAAGGTTTTTGGCTGTGTCACGAGATAAGAAAGTTGATACGAATTATAAAGTCCAAGAGAAGGCTCTACCCCCGTAAGGTGGTCGACAGCCACTACCTGAAAGGAATAGAGCATTTTGACCTTGTTCTACCCTAACGGAGGCACAACACACCATTGAAGGAACGACAACTATCAGCGTCAAACGACAAAAAATCGAATACGTTGGCAGGAGAAACGAGGATATGTATACCGTATGGCAGAGACGGTAGTCTTTGACGGTACTCTGAGGACACGTATTATTGATTGGAAATTATTGAGAATATTGATGTAGATTGGTCAGATTAGAGGGCTGATTAGAGGCAGTTGAAGACAATTGAGGAGGACATGCGGTAGCGACAGAGACGACAGGAGTCTCTGCTTCTGGACAAACGGTCGCCGAGAACACGAGAGTCGTCGATCATCCTCTGTCGAATAGAGATTTACATCTCAAGAATTTTAGGATATTCGGCGATGTAAATAACGAGCACTGATTTACGAAAACGGATCGTAATGTCCAGCTGTACATTACGTTACTGGAACGTTAACAAAGAGGAGACAGAACGAACCAAAAACTTTATTCGATGTTACTGAGAAGTCCTGACGTTAAGATATTGTTTCGAGATTAAAATCGTTTCATCAGAAAGAAAAATGTTGCTCGTAGTCCTTGGTAAATGCCTGGAAATATGCAGTGACTGATGGAGGGACACTGGAAATTACCCTTCAATTGTAGGAACTGTAGGAGAGGCGGACGTCACGGCATCGCGTGCACGTCCAACATCGGGGGAAAAATTTTTGCTAATCCCCTGGTGGGTCGCCACGATCTTTTGTGTTACATTTAGGCAAAAAAAAAAAAAAAGTTTAAGTAAAACCCTAAAGTTAGTGTTTCCTGAGTAGTGTTGATGATGAGGAGGAAAGTGTTAGTGTGTCAGATGGAGAGATTGGGTTAGTGTGAAAGGGTGATGATGGTGATATTGTGGTGTTGGTGGAGTTGTGGTAGAAGAGATGTTATGTTGGTGGAGTGCTTTGGTGGAAGTGTGTTGGTGGAGTGTTGTGTCGGAGGGGCTGTGCTGGAGGGGTATCATGCTGAGTATTGTGTGTTGGTAAGGAGTTTGTGTTGCTTCGGTGGTTTGTTTGGCTTGATAGTATGTGTTTGTTGATAAAATGTTTGTATGAATGAAGTTTTTATGTTTATAAGTTGCTTCCAAAAATGGAATGTTTGCCTTATTGGTGTTTGTATTGATGAAGAGTTTGTGTTGGGTAGAGGACCTGTCTTGGGGCAACGTTTATGTTAGCAAAGTGTTTATTTTCCTGGAGTCTTCTTCATATCTGTGACTGTGTTGGGACATGGTTGCCTATGCTGCAGGGGGCACTGGTGCTGGTGAAGTCCTGCTTCTAAAGACGTGTTCGAGATGGTGGTGTTTCCGTTGGTTGAGTGCTTTTACCAGCTGTATTTGCGTTAAGTGGATGTTTTTGTTGATTTGGTGTTTATGTCCGCACAGCTGTAACTTTGGATGGAAGCTTGAGCTTGTGGGCGTGTTAAGTGAGGCAAATTGTTCAGATGTTTTGTTTTGGAGTCCTGTTAACGTAATGTCTACGTTGGTGAGACCAGTTTGTGCGGTAGCCATTCCTTGGAAATTCTGTTGGTTAGAGTGTTTGTTCTGTAAGGATTTTTTGGAGAAATGGTTTTGGTTCTTGAGCTGGTTACTTGATTGTGATGGTGAACTGATTGTGTTGTTGAATAGGTTGTGTCGTTTCAAAGGCTTTCCTGTGGAATTTTTTTGGTGCACTATTTATGGTGAGGTGTAGATGTGTTGGATGATTCTCTGCGCCGAGCACGTAATGTTATATCTGACATTACTATTGTAATGTCAGAAATGATGAAAGATTTTTTTTTATGTTAACGCAGTTATGTCGATAAAGATTCCGTGATTATGAGGCACATTTGTTGTTACCCTGGTAATTATGTTGATGATGTAACTGTGTTAGGGAAATGCTTGTGCTTGTAAGGTGCTTGTGTTATAGAAGTGTCTATGTTTGCGAAATGCTTGTGAAATCAGTTGGTGTAGTAAAGTGTTGGTAAAGAAAGCGGAGTTCTCGTGTTAAGACAAGATAGCAATGCTTATGAAGTGTTGGTGTGGTGCTGTGAATGAGTTTGTGTTGTATATTGGTGGAGCGTTGCTTGTTTTGTACTGGTGAAGTGTTTTGTGTTGCGTGAGGCCATGTGGGACTGAAATTACTAAGTTTACGGAGTTCTTCGTGTGTTGCTGCGACTACTGTTTATGCTGGCCTGTTAGAATTTAGTTTTGTAGTATTGCTTGTGTTGGCGAACTATGTACTTTAGTTGGTGAAGTGTTTGCATCTGGCAGGGTGGACAAGTGTTGGTGAAGGTCTTGTATATAGGAATGACTTGTGTTGAAGAGCTTGTAGCTCCTTCTTTCCTTGATGTACTGATCGCATTAAATGAGAGTTTTTGTTATAGAAGTGTTTGTGTTACATGAATGCTTAAGTCGAAGAAGGATTTATGTTGCTGCACTGCTATACCGCTGAAGTAATAGTGTTGGTATAATGTCTGTGTTGGATGACTTTTCGCATTTAAAGAAAAATCATGTTGAAGGAATCATTGTGTTCCAAGAATACGTGGGTTCCATATGTGCCTATGATGCAAGAGCCTTTGTGTTCCAAGAGAGCTTGTGTTCCAGAATAGCATTTAAGTTCCAAGAATGCATATGCTCCGAAAGAACTAGTGTTCCAAGAATGACTATGTTCTGAACGTTTTTGTGTTTCAGTATTTTTTGTGTTCTAAGAGTGCTAGTGATCCAGCAGAGCTTTTGTTGTAAGACAATAAATGTTGAGCTTGCATTTTTAAAATGCAAGTATTAGTTTTCCAAGAGTGTTTGTATTCCAAGTGCAATTGTGTTCCTGTAGTGCTTGTGTTCAAAAGGGTGTGTGTTTCAGTAGTCCTTTTAATTTAAGAGAGATGATTGTGTTCCAAGAATCCTTGATTTCCTAGAATGCATGTTTTCCAGTAGAGGTTTTACTCCAAGAAAAATTGTGTTTCAGAAGGGCATGTGTTCCAAGAAACATTATTTTCCAGGACTTCGTGTGTTTCAGGAGGGCCTGAGTTCCAATAATGGTTGTGTTCCAGGAGAGACTACGTTTGAAGAAAGCTTGTGTTCCAGTTGAGTTTGTGTTTCAAAGGCTTCTGTGCTTCAAGAACGCTTGTATTACTTTAGTACGATATTGTGCAAGGGTACTTGAACTGATCATGTGTGTTGGAGTGTTGGAGATGGTGATTTGGTTGTGTTGCAGTGCTTGTTATGGAGGAGTAGTTGTTGAAATTTTTGTGATGAAGGGATGGTTGTTAGAGGGAATGATTGTGATGGTGGAAAGCTTAAGTATTTGTAATAAACTTCTGTTTGTTAGAGAAGTAAGAGGACCCTTTGTAACAGAAAATGCTTATATATTAGAATATTATCTCAGAGTAATAGAGCTTGTGTTAAGATAGTGCTTGCGTTGAAGGAGTGAATGCTGGAGTCTCAGTGTTGCAAAGAAGCTTGCGTTGGAGAAGAGTTTTTGTCATGGAGAAGCTTATGTTACAGGGAAGCTTTTATTTCATAGAACATTGTGTTGAGGTAGTGCTGTTTTAATAAAGTTAAGGAGGCCAAGCATCACTGTTGTTCAAGATCAACAGTCCAGAGGACGTTCGGCGCAGAAATGCAAAACCTGTGTGGTGTTCTCTGGCCATAAGACAGAATGATGAAAAGTTCTCCTATATGATATTTACGGATATTCTACAATATTTAATAAATCTTGAAACATTTGGGTTGCTGGCTTATGGTGTTTGGTCACGACGAAAATATATAAAGAAACCAAAATGTGTGATGATGATTGGTTTGGCTGTGGTAACACTATTGGAGTCTAAGAAGCATATAAACAAAACGTGACTTGGGAGAATGAAATGGAAATTTTTTACTATCAAAAGTATCGTCCGGGCAAAATTTATTAGGGTGAAAATGTCGCCTTTAGTGTTATGAATGCAAGTGTTGTTATCGCAAATCCAAAATGCCTCATAAGAAATGGGTAGCCACGTAAATCATCCGTCACTGTAATGGAAGGTCGTAATTGGGAAGGTAATTACAGTATCATCCGTTGATCTACGGTAGAGCACTGTGCGTAGTAATCGTAGAAATATTGTACCGGTGGTATGGCGTAAGTGTGAAGGTGCTCTGTACGTTTATAGTGCAGTAGTTTAGGTGATAGAAATTCCAAAGGTATTATACAAGTGGGTGTTGTAGCTACGGTGATACCAAAGTCAGAGGATGTTCTACGAGGGCGTATTCCAGCGATGATTTTGGCAAATTCTGAAGGGGTTCTACAAGCGAGACCTTACATTAAAAAAAACCGTTTGTGAATCATTAATGTGCTTTCCTGTGGAGAAGACAGACCCATCATGGCCGTGGCCTAGCTTGTAGAATCCTTCCACAACACAGGACGTACGATAGCTATTATGAATTCATTTCTCTGACATATCTTAGAGAAAAATTATCGCAGGTGAAATTGGACGATTTCCTAATATCACGTTATCCTCAGCTATCGCATTTCGCTATCACATTCTCCCATACGTTCACTGAGTTGCGGTTGAGACGAGGGAGCAAGACGTAGTCAACACATTGCTGTAGGGATAGATTACACTACAGGATGACTTACCGTGTTTTGTAGTCAGTGAAAAACTTAGCTGTGATGTAGCAGATCAGTTTATGGAGATTATTTAGGCTTTTTCTACGATATTCAGCTGTTTAGAGCTTCGAAATGTCTACGGGCTTTTGACAGAGACAGTGTTGTAGATTTGATGTATGTTGCCTTGCTGTTCTGAGCTGTAGTATTATTGTTGTAGTGGTTTTACTCTGATGGTGGTGCTGTTTAGTGCCCTGTATGTGTCATATTGCTCTGTGTTGGTGATGAACGTACGGACTCAACCTGTGTAGCGTACGGGGAGTGTTGTCGGAAATATCGTGGATTTTGTGGAGGTAATGTATTGTTGGTGTTAAGTGTTTCATCTATATGATGATGGTGTGTATACTACCGCTTCTGGGGAAGTGTGAGATTGTATTGCGTGCACAGTGTTACTGGAGGTGTTGTGGTAGTGTTGCGCCAATGTACAGGCGATGCAGGTGTTGCTGTTGTAGTGTAGGTGTTGTCAGTAGTGACCGGTGTCTCTGGAGATTCATCTTCTGTTGTATGTCAGCAATATTTCTAGAGGCTTTCCTAAAATTGCCTTCCAACAGTATTGATAGGTTTGTTGTAGCGTTTCGAGATATATTGATGTGATTTACGTAGAGGTGTTGACCTAAGTGTACCCATTAGTGTTTCATCATGATCGTGTCCGTAGAGTAGCTGTTTGTAGTGCTAAAAGAAGTGTTCATATTTTTTCATTGCTGAGGTGATGAATTATTGGCTAGTGCTGCGTCGTCTAAGTAGTGTTGGAGGTGTTGATAGTGTTGCGTCATCTAAGTATTGGATGAGGCGCCGGTAGCGGTGCGTCACCGTAGCGATGTTGGAGATTTTCTTAATGTAGTTTTACGTATGTGTTGATGCAGGTGTTGGGGGTACGGATAGCGTTGGCATATGTGTTGTATCTTCGATTCTGATGATAGCGTTGCTTCGCTGTAGCGATGACAGATGTATTGTTAATGAGGTTATAGCAGTTTTGCAGGATGTGTTGTTGACTATATTGGAGGAGTTGCTTTATTGTGATGTTGTTTGAGGTATTGCTAGAATTCTTTGTGTACGTATTAAGATGAAGCAGGTTTAATTTGTGTTGCATATTTGTAGTACTTACACAAATGATCGTGTTACCCTCTCGTAGTGTTGAGGGAGATGTTGGTGAAGTGGTGATGGTGAAAGAGTTTCAATGGATGTGTTTTGGGCGATGAAGATGTTGTTACCAGCACGCCATTATTGTGTTGGAGGTGTTGCTAGTCCTTCATAGTCTGAGAGTTGATAGAAGTGTTGTCAGTGCGAGTAATAAGTGGCGTTCAGTCATCCTAGTGTTCCTGCTGATTATTGTGTCATCATTATGTTGGTGAGGGTGTTTGTGTTGCCCCACCTTTGAGCTGATTAGCGTGTTACCATTGCATCACCCTAGTGTTTATAAGAATATTATAAGTGTCATTCTTGTGTTGCGTTCTTTTAAACTCAGCGTTGGTACAGGCGATGGTTATGCTTTGTCATCTTCTCTTAAAATGGCTAAATATTGCATCTTCGCAATGTAGGTGTTTGTGTTGATTTGTTGAATCCAAAATGAATTGTTCTTAGCCATCGTAGTGTTTTTGTATGTGTTAATTGTGTTGCATTTTAGCAGCATGGACCAGAGTGTTGTTTGTTGGTAGTGTTACTACCTCACTGTGCTGATAAACATCTTGTAAGTGCTGAGAACTCATGTTGTATGTGGAAGAGTTTATAGTGTTTCGTCAGTGTGTTGTCTTTGAGTGCAAAAAGCATTTGAGAATATTCTTAATTTTGTCTTTGTGTTGTTGTCCCAAGGTTTTATAGCATTGTTGCATGAAGTATTATACATATGCCATTAGTGTTGCATCACCATAGTGTTTTGAAAAATTTTGTCAGTGTTATTTTGTTACCAGTGTAGTTTTACTACGTATAGCGTTTTAGTGTTACTAGTGTTCAGCTAGAATAGCGTTAGCCTTGAAGTTTTGCATTTTACATAGAGAAGTTAACTGTACTACATACAAGTGTTGAGAGAAGCCTCGACTCAGTGGTGCTGGTGTGTTACTGTCCTGTGTTACTGGTTTAGACTGTGTTCGTCAAGTGTCTTTCCAATATTTCTGAAGATGATGATAATGCGGCGACGTCAAATTCTGGGTTGTAAGTGTTGCAGGTGATATAGTTGATGTTTCTAGGAGAACTACTTTGCTGATGATAATGTTGTCATACTGGCATCATAGCAGTGTTGATGAGAGTGTTGCTAATCCTATTGTAGCATCATCATCTCAGTGTTGTTAGAAGTGTTGCTCGTGTTGATGGAGGTGTTCCTAGTGTTTGCAGAGACTTTGATAGTGTTGATAGGGGCGTTATTAGCGTTGGTAGAGATGTTAGTAGTGTTGAAGAAGGTGTTACTAGTGTTGGTGAAGATGTTACTAGCGTTGATGGAAGTGTTACTAGTTTTGATGGAGATGGTATTAGTTTTTCTAGTGTTGGCGGAGATGTTACAAGTGTTGGTGGAGGTATTTGTAGTGCTGGAGAAAATTGTAATTGTTTATAAGAATTAGTGTTGCCTCCGCGATACTGTTGTTTCTGAAGGGAGTATTTTAATATCTGGAGTGAGCAGTGCTACTCTAAAGGGAGTATTGCAGTTTCTGGTGTGAGTATTGGTGTTCTAGAAGAAGTGTTGCATTGTCTGGCGTGAGTGTTATACTTCAACAGGAATCCTAAGGTTTATTCTGGAAGGGTTGTAGTGTTGTAGAATATTGTTTTGAAAACAGTGTTGTTTCTGGAGTTAAGTATTGTTCATGGAGTAGGAGTGTTATAGTTTCTAGTACGATTATCACTGTTTTAGAGAGACTGTTGAAGCGTTGTAGACTGTTGTCCAGACGGAATGTTGCAATGTTGTAAGGTATCATTTGGAAAGGCGTTCTCTAGTGTTGTGGAATGTTGTTTAGAATAGTGTTGCATTTGTGCTGCTGTAGAGTTTTTCTATGTAGGAAGTGTTGCAGTTTCCAGGTGCAGTATTGCTGTTCTGTAAGAAGTGTTGTAGTGTATCTATAGTGTTGCTAATGAGTGTTGCAATGTCAGGAGTGAATCTTGCCATTTTAGGGGAGTTCTGCTTTGTTTGGGCATTGTTGAACTGAAGGGAGTGTTGTTGTGTACTGATGAGGATGTTGCTGTTGTAGAGGAAGTGTTGTTGATTTTGGAGGCAGTGTTCTTATGTCTTGGAGTGGGTACTGTTCAGAAGGGTATTGTAGAAGGACTCACGGTCTCTCGTAGCAGCTTCGTCGTATCCTCGAGGTGCCAGGTGTATGATGAAGTAGGGAAGACGATACGACTCTGGTAGAACAGACGTGGCGGCCGTGCGACGATGAGCATCTTGCAGAAATGTAGTTGCTGAGTCTGTAGTGCTAGTGTAGACTTCTCATGGTGGGCGAAGGGAGACTCTCTTGTATGGGATAACGTAGATAAACCTTCATCTAGATGCAGAAGGCGACGTAGTGTTCTTGTGGAGTTTTATACGCTGGATGAGCTATCGTTCTGCAAATGTAGAGCCTTCGTACGGAAGGTGCGTAGTGTTCGATAGTTGACAGTGGCGTACGATACTTAAGCTGTTGCCTCGTCTCTCTGGCTGGGATTTTTTTTTCCTGCTGTGGCGACTCTCTCGTGCTTGGGCATAAGTATCGCGGGAGGTGGGTATTGCAGTATTGCTGAGGGTTCATAAGGGTTTTTTGTACTGCTGAAGTATTCTTTTCTGTCGTTGAAGTTCTTTTGATGTTGGAGATGTGCACCACTCTTATGCTGGGGTTCTTCTGTTGTTGGAGAATTTTTTCTTTCATGTTCTGCAATTTTTCTGTTGCTGGAGAAAAGTTTTCCTCTAATTGGAGAGTTCTTCTGTTGTCGAGGTCTGAGATACGTTTGTCTATTTTTGAGGGACTGTTCTTCTGTTGTTAGAGAGCTGTTCTCTTCATGGAGTGGTGTTCTCATGATGGTGAAATAAGAATATTCTTCAGTGGTTGAAGTGATTTTATTTTGATGCTGTAGCAGTGTTCTCCTGATGATGTGGTTATGTTCTCCACTTCTTATAGTGATGTACTGTTGGTGTAGTTCTCTTCTGTTGTTCTCAGTGATGTCAGGTTGTTAGGGAGTTCCTTTTCTGTTTCTGAAGAAGTTTTCCTTTGCTCTTCGTTTGGTATTTTTCTGTTGGTGGGGTCCTATTCCTCTGTTGCCAGAGTTCCAGTCTTCTGTTGGTGGCATATTTCTGTTGGATTATTGCCCTACTGTTGCTAAAGTGATGTCCCTCTGTTGTATTTCTCTCGGTGTTGCAAGTGATCTAATGCAGTGTTGTGCCTCGCCATTGCTACAGGTATGAGTGTTGCCCGGTACAGAGGTACAGGTACTATCGACCTTGATGTGAGGTACGCCGTACCTGCCGTGTTTTAGAGGCTACGTTCAGCTCCTTCTGGAGCCAAAACAACCCTCAGATGCACTGAAAGTATTGTGCTGTGTTTCTAGCAGTGTGTGTGTGCGTGTGTGTGTGTGCGTGTGTGTGTGTGCGTTTGTGTGTGCGTGTGTGTATGTGTGTGTGGGAGGGTTCGGGTATCGTAGCGAGCCTCGTGGCAGCGGTGAGGAGGGAGGGAGAGGAGGAGGGGGAGAGGGGAGGGGGTGGAGATATCGTATTGTTGACGTAAGGGGTCTCTGGTGGTGGTGGCGGAGGTATTGTAGTGTTGCAGTGGTGGCGGGGGGCTGGCTGGCTGGGTGTATCTGGCAGAGCCGAGGCGAGAGCACCGCCCCTCCTCTGGGTCGCTGGCTGGCTGGCTGCTTCAACCAGAAGGCTGGCCATAGTGACGTCACGATGCCCGCGCACCAGGCGGGAGGTGCGCGTGCCGGACACTCACCACCGCCTCTACCACACCACCACATCCTCGGTCACAGCACCCTGCGCTCATTTTCATATTCGATTTGTGCCGCGTGTGTTTAAACTGGTCGCGCGAGCCCATCACTCAGATAGCCGCGGCCAGTCCCCAACGAAGCCTGCAACCGCTCCCACGTGGTGCCCTCCAACACTTCTCCAACACCTCCTCCAACACTCCTCCAACGCGACTCCCCGGCAGTAGAATTCTTCGTCAGTACTCCAGCATCTTCCCCCCGACAGCGTCCTCACCGCGGGGCTCGGACCTCCGGCCGCCCACCAACACCACCTTCGCTGTTCTTGCGGGTGAGTGACCTGTCTCCCGCATTTTCTCACGCCCGCGAACCAACGCCCACAACCGCCCAAAAATCACAACCCTTTTAAATAAACAGATCCCCTCCTCCCGACCGCCCCCGCTGAGGGGCCGTTCTCTGGCGCTACGACGCCGAGGAAGTTGAGGTCCGACGTCCAGCCTTTGGCGAAGGGGCGACCTTCCAGGGCGGCCTCCGCCCCACAACCCCACCCACCGCCCAGGACGCCCTCCACCCCACTAACTACCAATCCCACCTCCCCTACACCCCCTCCTTTTCTCCCCCTCCTCCCCCCCCCAACCCCTCCACCCAACTTTTCCGTCGCGACGAACCTGTTGACGGTCCTGGCCCCCGACTCCCGACCCCGTCAACGCCACCTTAACCTTGCTACTGATCGACTGGAAGTGACCAACCGCTCGCTCGACCTCTCCTCCCTCACCCTCACCCTCCTCGCTCGACCGCTCCCTCCTCCCCTCCTCCCCTCTGCTCGACAGCGCTACCGCTCGCCCATCCTTCCGAAAGACCACGCTACCGCTCGACGATCTCCGATGACCGCCGCTGCTGCACTCGACCACCCCTACCGCTTGACCACCCTACCGTTCGACCATCCCATCGCTTGACGGCCGCTCTGACCGACAGTGTAGCCAATTACCCAGCCTACCTCACCGCTGGGATGCTGCTCCACTCGACTTCGGGGACTGCACGACCACGAGATCCCTCCAACCTCACAGAACGCGAAGATGACGCGCTCCGGTGTAACGCCAGCGAACCTCAGCGTCGGACGACCCATAGACGGACGACAGAGATTGGACGGACGGCACATGTGCTCTTGCCCGGACGACCAACAACACCTTCTTCACTGGATGACCAGCGCCCTCACCCTCCACTCCGCCGGTGAAGGAAAGAAAGAAATGAAAAGAGAAAGAAGATAAGAAAACACCTTAACGTTCCCTCCTCACAAGTCGCCTCGCGAGACGTGCTGTGTCCCAGCCACAAGACAAGAGTCCCTCGTCCCCGGGCGACCCTCCCCTTTCCCTCCTCTAACACATACCCCCCCTCCCACCCCCAACCCCCCAAGTGATCCTACCTTAACGAAGGCCACTGCGGGCCTCCTCATCCAACCGCAGGCGGCGCCCTCCTTGGCTGCCAGCCTCAGTTCACCAGAACACATGGACTAACACAAGTTGTCCACATTATAAAAAAAAAAAAAAAGAATCAAGTGTGGAACGAAAATAAAGAGAAAACCAAAAAAATAGGTGCGGACGCCAGATGTCGTTTGGTGGTCTGATGATAATGTTGCTCGCCATTACTGGGGAATTTTAATGCCACTGTTACTTTTCCCACGTGAGCATCGTTTTGTTCTCTCTCATTAGTTCCCGAGTGACATCAGACGCTGATATTATGAAGGTGATTATCACATGTTAGTGAATATTATCGTTTCTCTTTTTTTCTCTCTCTATCTCTGGTTGCGTTCCGAAAGTGATGATGAGATCTGAGAATAATCTTACCCTCGAGGTGTGAGTGGGTCCGTTTACTCACTTATTAGACGAGACAGTGACGGAAGTCGAGTGCTTACGGATCCCACCTGAGGAATCCACGGACCTCCGGGTTGAGGGAGACAGACAGAAAAACAAAGAAAATATTACGTGAGGATAGAGTGCATACATCAGTGGCGAATTTCAATTCACGTAAATAATTAAATCATCTGAATTAATCTCAACAACATGTTTCCTCCATTCTCGAGTCGTTTGGCAAGAAATTCATAATTAGAGAACTTTTATATCATCAGGGAATCGGGCAAAGTTTGAAGGGTCATTGAGAGCCGAATTTGCCCAAAAGATTCGGAAGTTGTCGGGAAAGCTGTGAAAGTTCCGTGCTGGCTGGTAGTTAAGCCCTGATTTATCTTATTAAAGAAAACCTCATCAGGAATTGTTTCCCAAGTCTGGACGAGGGGGTTGCCTCCTGTTATTTTCACTTCCTCGGACGGGCAGCGTATGTGAGCCACGCTGTAAGATAGTGTTACGAAGGTGGCCGTGAACGCTCATGGAAGCCAGTAAGGACCTTTAGTAAGGGACTTGGAACAAGAAAATACCCACTCCAGCACTGTTCACGTCATTCTGTTCTTCCACACTAACTTGATTACCTTATATAATAAACTGAAGTATCTGAAAGAATTATCAAAATTCCACGACAAAACTTAACTCAAAAGAGATCATAAACATCATTCAAATGCCTCAGAAAATATTCTAGATGGTAATATATAGGTCACCAGTCATTACAGTTATAGATCACACAAACGTGAAAAAGTTTCTTAGTACATTCTATCTTCATTTATAACTATTAACGAAATGATATTTATTATTATATTTATGAAGTAATTCCGTCTAAACCTTTCACTTGAGAGGTATCTATAAGATCATGCAAAGTCGCTTATATATATATATATATATATATATATATATATATATATATATATATATATATATATATATATATATATA
>JAYMFT010000040.1:854691-867798 GCA_038088735.1 Panulirus argus | reverse complement strand
ATTATTATTATTATTATTATTATTATTATTATCATTATTATTATTATTATTATTATTATTATTATTATCATTATTATGATTATTATTACTATCAGTATCATTATCATTTATAATCATCATCATTAATATTCTTATACTATTATCATTATTATCATTACCATTACTATCCTTGTTATTATATTATCAGTATAATTATCATTATTATCGTAAATATTATTACAATTATCATTATCATAATTATTATAAGTATTACTATTATCATTATCATTATTAATATTATTATTATTATTATCATAATAATTAATCATGAAAGTAATAGTAATCATAATCATTCCAACTGTGCCATTAACAGATGAAAATGATAGCTTCATCATTAGTAGACGCAGTAATCAAGATCTGCATTTGTAGTAGCGAAATGTTGTAATAGAAGCATTCATAGAAATGACATCAACGGAACTTCTGTCTGTAGCATCTGAAAATAAAATAGAATTTATAGCCTGGAATGTCAGTAGTACTAGAAATGCAAATAATGGTTGTATCCGTAGTAGTATCAGTAGTAGGAATAGTAGCATTAACAACAGTAATAATAGTCGTGGCAATAGCAAAACAGAAGAAATTGCTCTATTAAGCGTAGTGTTAATGATGATAGTCATCGTAACAGGTATAGGCATAATAGCAATAGTAAAAGAAGGAATGGCACTTTATCATACTAGTGACAGTAGTAATAGTAACATTACTAGCAACTAGAAACCTCATAGGTTACAGATCAGTAGTCTTTAACTTTTCTAGATCTGATCCTTTTTTCATAGTACAGGTGTTATGAATCTTCTTGATCTGTAAACACAAAAATCAAGGATTTATTTAGTATGGAGGTCGTATTTCCCTCCCACCTTACCTTGCTCCATTGTGTAGCGCAGCCTTGAAGCAACAGAGTCCTCATAAAAGACTCCGTGGATTTCATGATAATAACGATACTAACAGTGATATCAATAATGATACTGACAGTAATGACAATGATAATGATCATGATGGTAATAATAATGATTATAATGATAATCATTATAAAGATAATAATAATGATAACTATATTATTATTATCATTGTTACTATTATTATCATTACTAATATAATCATTATCATAATTATTATTATCATTATTACTTTTACTATCATTATCAAAATTAGAGCAGCAGCTAACACAACATCAATGATTAATGCACAATAGGCTGACAAATGAGCAACATTGTTGATTAATAAATTGCACATAGCAACAGACAAGTGGATCCTTTTTCCAGGCTGTTTGTGATAGTACAGGAGGTCAGAAACATTGAGATTAGTGTGGTAAAGTCAAAAAGTAGAGAACTGACTTATGGAGAAATACCCGTAAACTTTAAGTGTAACTTTGGAGGTGTCAAAACTGTCAATAATATCAGTCGTGAGGTGGAAGGGAAGTGTTTGTCGAATGTGTTGCTGTTGATCAGTCCACGATTATGTTAACAACAATTCCTGTCGAGGAAAGACTTCTTTGCCAACAGTGGAAGCGAAGCGATCATTTGTCCACGAATTTGCATCCGCTGATCGTAGTGAAGTTAGGCTGATCTAGCCTTCGATAGCTGCTTCGAGCAAGATCATCAATGCCTTTGAAGTTCTTGACTCTCTATATGAAGTCACCTTCATAACCTTTTGCTTTCTAAACTAGATAATGTTAGTTCGTCTGAACGACTCTTAAAGGGTTTGTTTCTCGGTCTGGGCGTCATGTTGACAGCTCGCCGCCGTGTTCTGTTGTCGGTTTTTTCAAGTATGGCGACCAAAATGAACGCAAAATCCAATGTGCGGACGCGGTCATGAATTCACACTTACGTGAAGCAAAGCGCACCAACGCCGGTGCAGCAACGCTGGTGGACGCACAACATCGCTGGTAAACATACAAAAAAGTTGATGAACGCACAAGATGCTGGTGAACGCACAAAAGCGCTGGTGAGCGCAAAATCTTCATGGTGAACGCATGGGCGCTCCGGTGAACATAGAGGCGAGCTCACAACAACGTTCGTGAACGCACAGAACTACAGTGAACACACAACAATGCTGGTGAACGCTGGAAACACTATCGAACACAAAACCACAATGATGAGCGCTCGAACGCTAGTAAGCGCGGAGAACGCACAACGGCGATGGTGCGCTTACAACTTTAATGAATGCACAATACGAATCGACACATAACAAAGCTGGTGAGAGTACATCAACGCCTATAATTCACCTCAAAGCTGATGAACGCAGAACAACGCTGGCAAAGGCAGAATGAAGCTGATGAACGCACAACAACGCTGCTGATGAACGCAGTACAACAGGGTGAGTGCATAAGGTAACAAGTGTTGCAAACGTTCATTACCGTGATCATTGGCGTTGGTAACCCTGTCAGTCTGCTATTTAAAGGCCATAACGCTGGGGGCGCTGCCTGCCATGCAGCCCCCCAGCCCACTATCATGCACACCCCAGCCACCGTCTGCCATACACTCCCAGCGACTGTCATGCACATTCCAGCCACGTCTGCCGTGCGCGCCCCAGCCACTGTGTGGCATGCACCACCGAACCAGCGTCTGTCATTCACTCCGCAGCTACCGTGTGCCATGCACACCCCATCCACTGCCTGTTATCCACTCTCTAGCCACTGTCTGTCATGCACATCCTAGCCATCGTCTGCCATCCACCAGTGTCTGCCATGCACCCACCGAGCAACCCCTCTGACGATATGCCACTCACAATGCACGGCATTAGGAGTAAGGCAGCCACCTGGTCGTCATGCCCGGCGAGCGAGTGGTGACGAGTAAACACGTCAGGCGGACGAGTAGAGCTGAACGCTGTGTCCGCTGGCCCGATACGTACGCTCGTTCTGTCCGGCCTCGGCCATGCAGTCGTTCGGGTCACCCCTGACGGTGCATTCGGTCGCTCCGGCCTTGGTCGTCGAGTCCGCCTCTTCGGCGTGGATTCGCCATGATGGAAAATCAATTCGTCCATGGCGAATGGTCAGTTGCCGCCCTGCCATGAACTCCCGCGGGCCTCTGCGTTGCCATGCACGACGTCGGAGACACCCAGTGATAACAACCCAAGCTCCTCTGCGCTCTCGTCATGATAACCCAGGCAACTGTACACTGCCATGATGACCGACGCCCCTCTACAGTACAAACAAATTGATTTTGGCGTTGCGACCCCCGGCTTCTGATCGATATGACCAGCGACTTAGGCTGCTGGCGACCTCGCTAAATACATGTAATTAGCCCCAAATTGCTTGTCCACTTGGCTCTATGAGAAATATAAATGATTGAGCCGGCGATGTGATGTACAGACATGCAGTGCATAATCATTCAGCATAAAGGCGAACATAGCATGCGGCGGTGTTACATGGCCAGCCTACGAGGCGCACGCAACACTGGCTTCTAGTGCAGCCGGTCGCGAGGGCGATATTTACCTGCACGCGCGATGAATGGCTCACTGAATTATCTACACCCTTTGTTAACCCCAATGGAAAGCTGATCCAAGAGTCAAAATCGGATATCGCGATACAAATGCACGAAAAAATATCAACAAGTAGATTGATTAAATTGTGCCTTTGCTAACGGGAGTTACCTAATGTGCAGCAGACGCCGGATAGGCCTTCTGTGGGTCAGCCCAGGGCGTGGGGCACATCGCTGTGGGCTGAGGTCTCTCATCAAGCATGAAGTCACAAGCGCATTGTTATTAAAAGTGTTAGTTTGCATTTTCACCCCCCGCCTCTCTCTCTCTCTCTCTCTCTCTCTCTCTCTCTCTCTCTCTATGCACAGGTCCACCCCTCCCTTCCAGCGCTGGTGCCACGCGCCACACGACTTTTGTCACAATGCTTCGTCCCTCTGCTGAATTGTTTTGTTGTTGAGTGACTGCAGCTTTCTATTGAATTTTCTTTTTTCTACCGGTTTATGCTTTCATTTGCGATTATGTCTTTTATCATAAACGTTCATTTTAACCGAAGAGAGCGTCGGGACGAGAGGAAACGGCCGCTTGTGTCGTGAACGTGTAATTTTCAATTTGGATTTTTTCATTTACCCTTTGGCTCAGAACGGAATTATTAGCGTGATGGATCCGAAAATAAGCTACGGATATGCACTATAAAATCATGCACGTTGCTATATGTATTGTTTCATCTCTTTTTGCTATAATGCTGGTGGGTGGGGGCGATTAATTGGAGGGAATCCAAATGCGCAGCTTCGGAGCCCGTCAACCGGAAACCAGTGAAACCTCACTCATCAGTAACTGTCTCATTTATAATAGATCCTTGTTGCATATATCATACCACCGAATTTATGGTTATTGTTGGCATATAATCGCCAGCCTCTCTCACTCTCTCTCACTCTCTCTCTCTCTCTCTATCTCTCTTCCTCCATCTCGATCTTACGCCATCAGGATCAGAAGATCTACGTCTACTACAAAGTACCTCGCAGATATACGGCGCCTCAACTTCACGCCGGATAACGCGAGTGTAATCTATCTGGCCATCTCTTGGCCACCCTCAGGCCAGCTCGGCCCGCCTGGCCAAGAGACGTAAGCCTTCCTTAACATAATTACCTCGACTTGTTGCCGACGCGCGCGCGTTTGTGTGTGTGTGTGTGTGTGTGTGTGTACGGGAGCCCCCGTATGCATACAGAAATAATGGGTTGAAAATCGTATATGGAGGTTGGCAGCAGTTTCCACATGACTTGTATACATATTCCCTCTCTCTCTCTCTCTCTCTCTCTCTCTCTCTCTCTCTCTCTCTCTCTCTCTCTCTCTCTCTCATTACCCGTGGCCCTCTCCCCCACCCCCCGTCCCTCCGGGCAGTCATACACGAAAATTTACTTTATGAGTTAAATTGCTCTGGCGCACCGGATTTTATAAAGATTCTGAAATTGGCGCATGAATGTTGTATGCGATAGAATTCAGCAATATAGAGGGTGGCTATTGGGCTCCCAGGGTTTCCATTGGTTGATAATATATAGATCGAATAATGCACCGTATGGCAACTCCTCCCTTCGTTGCACCCCTTTCGGCCGGTTGCATGTAATTACCATTACTGCAGTGCCTGAAAATGAGCCAGCCCTCCCTTTGACTCTCTCTCATCTTCTCTCTCTCTCTCTCTCTCTCTCTCTCTCTCTCTCTCTCTCTCTCTCTCTCTTCTTCTTCTTCTTCTTCCTCTTCTTCTTTGTAACGGATATTTTCTTTTACATAAACATGAGAAAACCTAAAGAGAATTACAGAGGAAGCTCTTCCCATAATATCCCGTTCTACCTAACACAGTTCCACAACCGTTCGTATCCACTTCCTTAGACATTACCATCGGTTTCATAGGGCCATTCTGGGTGACGTCAGACCTTTGCTACATAAAATCAGATGGCTATGGAGGTGAGAGCGTTTGATCCCGGATGCCTAATCTTCATTAAGTTGCCGCAGAGAGCGTCAGTTTCCTTTACATTATTGAAAAGCGACTAATCGTCTATGCATTTATCATCAGCGGCTGTGAATGTTGCAAGCCGTTCCATCTCCCGGGACGAACGCTGTTGATCTTCACAGTTTGTATATTTTCCCGCGATTATATTGACATCATCGCAATTTTCGTAGAGCATTTTAGAGCCGGCGATAATATCTGATGTAAATAATTGCATGGAGGTAATCCATATTTAATCTCAATGTGAAAAATGTATATTTGAGTTATGTTTCAAAGCTTCACTGCTGTTTTGATGCGTTCTTATGTTGGGTGTTGGATTAACTCGCTGTTATAATGTTAGTTATTATTATCAAGGTGTTAGTTTTGTGATGAACATATTGTGATCAGGCTAGATTTATGGCTAAGACAGCTGTATCGTGTTGGCACACTGTTACTGTGAGAGTGATGCTATTAACATTCTAGTTTTTGCTTTGTATTTAGTTCTTCATATTCACAGAAATATTAATACATTATTTTGTGTTAGTTTGTGGAATTAGTGTAGCAGTAATCATGTTAACACTGACTAACGCATTTTTAACACGTGAGCACAGGATTAACCTATTGATTTTCATGGCAAGCTCTTTCTATTGGTAGAACATGATACCAGACTTGTCAACATGTTAGTTTTGTAGCCAACACATTGTTAATTTCTTATCACTAGGTTTAAACCAGTCAGTAATATTGAAAACACTTCGATCTGCTTATCTTAAGTGCGAGAAATCATAACAAAACGTATTCCACGGGGTCAAATTGCCGTATTTAGTCGCTTGTTATCGTACCGGTAAGACTGTGATCATAATCAGTGATCTGAGTCATCATATGATATTGATCAAGTTGCTGTGTACTCTGTGCATCGTCATTATACTCTGTACATCAAGTTCTTGTACTGTGTGGACGAAGACGAACTATACACAACGTGGGGAACGAAAATTCTTCTAACGAAGACCACAGAGTCAACCACAACAGGTCGCAGCGGCCAGCAGAAGCGAAGGCGATGACTTGTGTCGATACAACAGAGAGATCACTGTCAACGCAGCTTTGAGGATAGTTTTGCGTCATGAAACTTGAGGTAGAGAAGACGAATGTCTTTCGCATACGGTGACATGAGTATGGCTCTGACAGCACAGACTAAGACTGAATCAAAAACCCGAGTTCGGTCTGTGTCACGTAAGATTTCTGTCTAGAATACTACGAGGAGGCAAACAGCGCGCGGCCCCAGCAAGATAGGAGGGCGAGCTGCGTGTTGCACAGAGAGAGGAAGAACTGATGGTGGGATGGGGTGGGTTGACGGAGAGTAGGGGTGGATTGATGGAGGGTTGAAGAAGGGCGTAGGGGGGCGCCGCGCAGCACCGCCGACATCCCCATATATCCCTCACCCATAGCCCGCGGAGCGCTCGTCACGTGACGCCTGGTGTTGGCCCTGTAGTTAACATGTCGTCCGTGCGACAAACATGTAGCCGTGGGTTAAAGCCTCGGTAGATACGCGTCGCTTTCAACACCCTCCTGTGTATACAAAGCCCGTCTAAGAGTGTAGGTACACCTTCGTAACACTGTTCGGTAGGAACGCTTCAAGTAATGTTGGATCACGTTCATTTGAATGCGTCTCTAGCAACTTGGGTTGCTTGTTGAGGTTGTGGTGTTGCACAAAGCAAACCCCAGCGGTATATACTTCAGGCTTATCAGACACTTCCTGACACTTTTCAGTGTGAATTCAGAGCTCAGCTTAGCAGATTTGAGCCAAGATGAAGTACTGTCAGACTTGTTCATCATATATTAGTAACATTCCGCCCTCAGAATTTTTAGGCATCTGTCACGCCGCTCTTTCGTCTTTTAAGAAGAACTTCTGCACGCGGAAAATGGTCGAAGTTTGTTAAGTAAAGATTATTCACCCAAATGCAGACCCTGGCTACGAAAATTGCTTCCCAAGATGGTAATAAAAAAAAAAAAGTAGAAGCATCCTACCTGGGCACTCGTATTTTCTGGCTCTTCAGGGTCCCCACCTGGCACTGACCAGATCCCCACCTGGCACTGACCAGGTCCCCACCTGGCACTGACTAGGTCCCCACCTGGCACTGACCAGGTCCCTACCTGGCCAGACAGCTGGTGGGGGTCCTGGTCAATTAGGCAGACGAGAACGTCGATCTGGTTGCGCTTCTGTAAAACTTTGACAGAATGCTATTAGTTTCATGGCTTTAGAGGGAGGGTATTATCCCCAGCACCGGGGGTGTAGAACTCTCCACTCCCAGCTGCTCCCTCTACGCCCCAACTGCTCCCTCTACACCCCAGCTGCAAACTAGGTGGTAGGTGTCAGATAACGATCGATCAGGGAGGTACTTCTGCCTGAGTATCGGGAAGAGTAACGAAAACGACAGTTAGCCTGCACAGCAGTGGCTGTTACGTTCCCCTTCCTGGCCCAGATTGTTGTCCTTCTTTCCTGCTTCACTTACATATGAGCTGCTTATATCCAATCCACAAAACTACGCTCTTTATTCAACGCCTAACTAAAAGACTCATTATCTTAAACTCCAAATTTCCCGGTTTTTTTACTAATAGAGGTACAACTAAATAACATCTCTGCGGCGCTGTGTTGGAACGGCGTGACTAGTCGAGGAGGGTTTGATGGTTCCCGGAGCCCTTCTTAGCCACCATATAGAGATCGGAATCCATCCCACTACCACCGACGCTACTCCCAGACCTGCCTCTTTCTCTGTCCACTTCAGCAGTTTTCAAGGCCTCTGACTGAATCTCCCCTTTGTCGAACACCATCTGTCAGCTTCTTCGCTCAACCTTCTCTCCTCTGAAACTCATTATCCAAAGCTGCCTCTCCTCTTCCCAAATCCCTGACTGTAATGGTGCACCAATCTCATGTCTGGAGTGGGTCTTTCTGCACTTCGCTCTTAGTCAGATTATAAGCAGCAGCCTTCTGCCTTATTAATTCTCTTGCTATCACCTCTCTTCAACAGTTTATTTCGATCCAACATGTTGTTGCTTCCCTCTCTCTTTTCTAAAGGTAATATTTCGGCCATTGCCCCTGTGAGCTATCTCGTATGCCACAAACCCCCTAAGACCTGGACCTGTGGCACGCGTCTGGCCGTTGCTCGTCATAGGATCTGTGTGAAGACCAAGGTATACGAGGATTGACAATTATGATACCTCCTTCCTTCCTCTTACAGTGAAACTATGAAATTGCCTTCCATCGCTTGTCTCTCCTTCCTATAATGTTCCCACCTTTAAGATTCGGGTGTGCAAACACTGAGGAGCTCACATTAATCCCTGCTGCATATTGTTTTCTCTGATACGTCAAGACTAGGGTGTACTTTTGCCCGCGTCATGCTAGCTACTTGATATATAGAAATAAATGCATCTTCCATACCCAACTGCTGCCTTTACATCCTCAACATCCACCACCTTGATCATCCACCTTCAACGTCTGCTTCCCTTATCACCTACCCATCCACCGCACTCAACACCCATCATCCTCAACATCCTCCCACCACCCTCAACTTCCACCCACCACCCTCAACATCCACCCTCAATATCTAGTTGAATGCATAATACAGTTTGTAATTGCAAAGCTTTTTTCCTGTGCGACCCTCAAATCACAGGACGCACGGGGGGAGGAGAGTTGGTGCGTCCTCTAATAACCTCGAGTTGGTCCGCAATACAACTGTCTTGAGGACGTCCTCCACTGTCCTGCCAAGTCCTTCACAGAGGCAGTATAGGATCCGATCCTTCTTTAGATGAGCAGTCCTTCGTCCAATCCCTTATTGGATTGCATTTATCTGGTGATGGGAATTGGATTCCCAAGACATTGCTTCTTGGGGAGTGTTCCCTTAAAGACATCATAGTATTTCTACAGGCACAGTAATGTTGCCAAGAGTGTGGGCAAAACCAATTGTGATCCTTCACTTGAAGTGAGGTTGAGAGTGTTTTGTTGATTTGTTGCAGAAGCACTGCTTTCTTACTGTATTATGTATTTGCATTATAGTTATACTGTAGGATCTGTGTTGTACTGAAGACGATGTATGCGGTATGTTGTAATGAAGGGTTTGTACTGTTAGTGAAGAACTGCAAATTCTTTATAATGGTTCTCTTATACAGCTCGAGTGATAGACTGCACTGGTTCCGCAGGTTCTGTATACTTTTAGAAGTTGAAGGCTGTGTTGTAACTGGTTTATTTTGTGTTTTGTTGATAAAGCTTTTAGTTATTATATTGTGTCATGATCTGTTATATTGTAGGTGTCCTGTCGTGGGTGCTCTATTTTGTCGCTTGAGGTGCTGTAGTTGTCCTGTTGTAGTTATAACTGCTTTAGTTATCACATTGCTGTATTTAACATATTGTTGTAGTTGTCACATTATTGTAGTTTTCATATTGCCATAATTGTCATACCGTTGCACTTGTCACATTGATGTCGCTGCCACATTATGGAAGTTGACATTTTTTCGTTGTGTCGTTTGAGGAAACAACCCTTTTCGTAAATCTGTAAAAATGGTATCCACAAAATGCTTCTGTATATCTGCCATGTTGTCCTGTATTCTAAGTTAAGAGTGTTTCTTTGGGTATTGTGGTATCGGTGAATTAAAGTCATGGGATTCTTGACGTCGTATTGGGTACAGTAGACTCAGAATTCTTCATATCATGATGGAGTACTGAAGCTGCAGGAATCTCGATATCTTATTTGGGAACTGTAGCTGAAGTATTCCATGGTACTCGGGTACTGTTGTTATAATATTCCTTGGTACTCGGGTACTGTAGCCGCAGGATTCCTAATATTGTACTTGTGTATTGTAGCAGAGGGGTTCTAGATATTGTATTATGACGCAGCACAGTAAATGCAGCGTGACAGAACCCAAAGGTTTTCTTTTTTCAGTCGTTATCTTGACTATACAGAAGATCATGTAATCTGTCCATCTTACACTGGGTATTGCTCCGTCAATATTGTATGAGAGGACCAGTATGGCGCTGAGTGTATCTTAGCCTTGATATCGCTGCTATTTACCATTCTCTTTTATTACAGGTTTTACTGTGTCATTATACCTTCGGCTTATATCTATTACGGTGGATGATGAAGCGAGTCTCGCTTCATTATATGTCATTACATCGCCACCTTCGTTAAGGCGGCGATATCAGATCTTATAACGAAACACCGTTTGAGTCGTCGCGAAGCTTTTGTTGAAAATCGTGCGGCACTTTGGCCACCGACAGCGAAAAGGGTGACGCAAATAGAAAATCGTTTACATCGGACACTGTTTACGTTAGAATTCGTCGAGATTTCTTAATTAGTTACCGGAGCCAGGGTTTTCTTATCTGCCAGTTAATTACGAGCTGTTGCAAAGATGCTATTTAAGTATTCCTGGGAAAACTCATCTTTTACACGCACTCTGCACGTAATTATCGTTTAGCACGCACTCGCTCCTCAATTAGCATTTAACAGCGAGTACTTCAGTAATTAAGGATCATCAAAGAGTCCGCTAACTTCTCCTGTCGTATGCTAACTCACGCCCGGACACTCTCGTGCGTTTCCCGCTACCTGGGCACGCTCCACCTGCCCCACCTCCACAACCTCCAACCCTCCAACGCCATCACCAACACCACCTGGGCACGCTCCACCTGCCCCAACCTCACAACCTCCAACCCTCCACCACTACCGACACAACCACCACCACCAGCACTATTATCATCACGATCGCCACTACCTCCACCGCTACCAAAAGAACAAGAAAAACGCTCCTAGGATGACCATCAACACACTTCATCATCACAACACACCCTAGAGGGACGGGTACATCAACACACTTTATCACAGTGGTGTACCTTTACGTGAACACCTACAACAAACTCAACTGCAGTAACACAATTCTGCAACTCAACCCATCAACTCCGCTACTACAGCAACGCACTTCTTGACCCCCAGGGCACCGTACAAAGCTAATCCCCTGTCAAACGCCACACGCACTCTCACACACCTCAGTATGGCTCCCCTCCTCTCCTCAGTTTTTGTAATATTTTCTCACCTAGATGATACCAATAAGGCCTGTCTGTACCTCTAACTAGGGTGATGAGAACAACTGTATCGCTGTTTCTGCAACACAGACGAGGACAACTGTATCTATGTCTTTTCTAGATCTCACATACTGGAAGGGTGTCGGTCGGATTAAACACTTCAATTACCATTCATCTCTAAGCTTGAAAAGGAAGTATCTCCAGCATCCTTGATACACCATCGCCGTCTGTTCACTTTGCTCTCTGAACATGAAGTTAGGAGTGAGGAAAGATGTCAGAGAACTTCCTCACTTTATCTGAAGTTTCTTTCATCCCATCGTCAGTAAGGCTGGTGTCGCTTTCAGAACATTTGTTGGTTATATTTCTGATAGATCTAAAAGGTTTTAGGCTGTGTTTAATACCTACATACGGGCGCATACACGGAAGGACACGTTTACGATATACGCAGTATTCATACCTTCGTGTTCAAACATACAGACACACAAAAAAAAACGCAAAAGAAAAATGAATTAGAGGCAGTTTAGAGTGAATAAGCAAGAGGCAAAGTACGGCATAGTGAGTAGAATAGAACCTAAGGTTCAAGTTTGCTCTGCTAACCACGCAGCTCCCTCGTTGGGGTTCCAGTGAAAGATATCTAGCGTGAGTGCACTCCATGATATCTGGGGAGACTGAGTGAACAGTGTCACACACACTTATCTTGACACGTGAGGGAGAGTGCGTGAACAGTATTACCCGTACTGAACGCACTTTAACACTCACTGGCTCAAACGAATTTTCTCAACACTCTCCATTTTCCACTGATACGGTGTGTTACGAAAATTTTGGAATGCGTTTATACGCCTTTGTCCATTACTAATGATTTGATTCTTTTTCCTTTTTTGTTACATTTCATATGATCTGTTTTCATTTATTTTGTTCTATCTGTCAACGTGAGTTTTGTTCACGAATGTATTAAACATCGTTACATATATCATGATTTCTCTGACTGAGTTTCGAGCTATATCTGTAGCTGGGTATCAGAATATATCTATAAACGAGTATCAGGCTAAATGTATGACCTCTATTGCCTCCTATATCCATCTTCGAGTGTGGTATACCCCGGTAAATTCTGTGTATAGAAATCATCACCTGGCAACATCGATTGTGACACAAAACTACACTGACCATTTGTGGGAAAGTTTAAGCTGGGTGATGCGTCCCCTGACAGCCTGCTGTATCATGGAACACTTCCAGTGAGGCGACCAATCCTCCAGGGCCTGTGGGCCTGAGGGATCGGACCTGAGAGCGTGCCCTCAGGGGACAACCAGTGCACTGGGTGGGGAGGCCGTTCCCAAGGCTACTTCCGGTGTACTAGACGGGTAAGGGATGTTCCTCGGGTGCCTCCAGTGCACATGAGGTGATCAAGCGGGTGTGAGATGTACCTTGGGTACTCCAGCCAGCTCGCAAGGCAGGAGGGGTTTGACTCAGAACACGCTCCCAGCGCACTACATCTGAGCCAATGCAAATCACATCACTTTGCAAAAGAAGAAACTGAGAATAATGTCTGTTTGTCTATATATATATATATATATATATATATATATATATATATATATATTTCACAAAAACACAC
>JAYMFT010000040.1:829401-844401 GCA_038088735.1 Panulirus argus | reverse complement strand
GGCGTCAAAGAACTAACTTATCAGTTCCTCCCCTACTCCCCCAACCAGCCTCTCCTTCCTTCCCCCTCCCTCCCCACCCCGCCCTCACCCTTTCCCTCGTGATCTCTCTCCCCCTCCCCCATCCCCAACCCCCACCTCCTCCACCCTCGTGACTTCTTACCATGATCAAAGTTGGCCTCTCGCTCTTCGTTAGGACCAGTACCTCCTGCAGGCCACTCGTTCCTGGTGCACTCGTCAGGGGCTCTTGGCATGTACGTAATGTATGCTAATTCATGTAGTTCTTTACACGATTCTTGCAAGTGTTGGTATTACAATGTACACACGTACCCTCGGGCGTACAATGATACGGTTTTTAAAAGTACACAACGCGACGTTACCGTATTGCAAACACGGTGTTGAAGATGCACGGGTCAAGGACCCTCTCTACGCACATGGTCTCAAAGACCCACAGTAACTAACGTCTTCACGCGAGAAACCGCCTTAGAGAGAAAGCGAGAGCCAGTGTACACCAACTGGATGTACAATAACCCCGTCACAATATTTTCTCTTTCATAACACGAGCCTTTACACTTTCAAGCCCCTCTGAAAACCTTTACGATTCCACTTAAATAATTACTACGCACTTGCCTGCCTTGAGATCTACGTTACATCTCTCTTAAGCCTCAGATTACCACAAGAATACTTGGAAGTACTGGAGAGCACATCCCTGAGGGCGTGTACTAAGGCGTACATTAAACTCTTGAGCTTGGCAGCGGCCGAGGAGGCAAAAGTCCCCTGCTCTTGTTCTGTAATTAAGACACTCCTAGAAAACCCCCTTAAGCCCAAAATCTTAATTTCTCTTCCGATTCCCCACTCAATTAACAATGCAATTAAAATGCCCAGTTAATTTCAATTTTCAAACTTCATTCCAGACTGATTATTCATTCCTCCTCTTGTTCCAGGCATTTTTGACCTCTTTACGTTTTTACGGTGGCGCTTAATTTCCAGCGAAGAGCAACTTTGTTAATAACTTATTTGCATTCACAGGATTTTTGCCAACTCTCGTATTCAGCTACAGGAGTAGGAGGAGGAGGAGGAGGAGGCGGAGGAGGAGGATGGATGGAGGAAGAGGGGGGTGGAAGTAAGAGGGAGACTTGCAGAAATGAGGAAAGAGGATTTGAAGAAAGTGGAGGAAGAAGAGGAGGAGGAAGAGGTAAATTTGAAGGAAGATGTACAGGAAGATGAAGGAAGTGATACGGAAGGAAGAGGTAGGCTTAGAGGAGTGAGGATGGAGGAGATAGCAGCAAGGACAGAAAGGAGGAGGCGAAAGGAAGATGAAAGAAGTAGAAGTGTAAGATAAGTTAAGAGACGTAAATGATTAATGGCTAGGACATCAGGGTAACTATGGGGCAGGAGGAGGAGGAGGAGGAGGAAGAGGAAGGAGAGAATCAGCAGGGAGGGGGGGATGTGGAGTAAGGAGGGCTAGATTCTCTGAGGCGAACAGGGAGTGTAAGATTCTAAAGTGTAGCACGACTGGGAGGAAGGATACACAGGTTGTAAGGAGACGAACGTTATGAGGGAAATGAGATGTGGAGTGAAGGGGAACGTAAGAGAGGCGTGGTTCTTGGAACAGACGTGGTCATGAGAGAAGGAGGGGACAGAGGAAACCGGAAGACGAGGAGAGAGGTACTGGGCTAAGAGGATAGTAGGGAGAGAGCACTTACCTAGGACGACTTACGACGAGATTTTGCCACAAGGCAGGACTAGCGCGTGGTGCTCACCGCTGGCGAATCTCGAGTTAAGAATAAGGAGTCGTGTGCGTTATGTATTGTCAGATGATATGTGTAAGATGGAGAGAGTGTGTTTGTACAGAATATATAAACTAAAATCTCTGGAGTCTCCCAAAAAGAATATCTTCGTTTTGAGACAACGGGAAGGAGAATATCGTCTGAAGAGAGAAACGATAGAAATCTTGCGACTAAGGAGCTTAACAAATGTGAGTACTAAACCCTTACGAAATGCGACGAAAGAATCTTAAGGAATGATTAGCAGACCCGAACGAAAGGAGGAAAAGTAACTAAACAAAAGGACAGAGACAGAATGGCAGCTGATGATTATCATATAGAAAGAACGGTAACAGATGATATCATGATTATATTACTATGAGAGTCGAGGGAAATAGAATAAAAGTGTGAGGCTGGACTTATGGTGAGTGTGTTTGGAAATTATAGTGATATTATTTTTAACGGTACGGGGAGTCAACGTAGCATCGTAACATAACACAACGTATGTGTTTGATGACGACGTGTGATGAGAGCATGATTACGGTGACAAAGGATATTACCCTCACAACAATATAATGACAGGTGAAATAACCGTAATGGCTTAATAAAGACGGATAAGATCATACATAACATTATGACACATGCGATGACTAATAATGACAACGTAATGACATCTCTGTAAAGTATGACAAACAGTGACACTGAAGTAACCTCAGTATAATCATCTTTCACTGACAAATATTGCAGTCACAAAATTGCGAGAGTATAATACGAATAGATATTAGATTTGTACGGTATTTAGTAAGTATTATAGATTTTTCTTAGTGAATCATAGATCATAGACATTTAATAACATTTACTATTCTTGTTTTAATGAATTCCGACTCTTTCTGTAAGAGTTCAAGGCTGTGACGCCAGAGCTGGCCAACCCAGCCATTAACTTCCAAAATTCTCTTCTATTTTATATGTTTTCGAGACCCAGTCGGGTGCTGACGTTATTGGTAACAGAGGATAACATTGGTTCAGAGGTCCAGTATGGAGACATTGTAGATTCTAACAAAATGTCGTCCAATATGTTTGGATTTGGAACATATTTGATGTCAAAATGTTACCCAATATGATCACTATGAGGATATCAACCCGAGAATTGACTAATATGTCCAGAATGGATAGATTTATGGCTCTAGAGTATCACACAATATGTTAAGTAAGGAGACACTGTGGGCGCTTTGAAAACACCAAAATAGAATGTTCATTCTCGAAATGCTTCAGACAGCATGAAAACATTTTTCAGTACGTCCATTATGGAGCTGCCTCGACACCTATTCCTCCGGCCAAAGTAATCTACAAGCAACACATTAGATATTCTATTACATATTTACCATCACTCTAGGCGGATTACTTGACTAATTAAATAAATTTATACTCACTCTATTAATTAGTGGTATTTCATAAAAGGTCCGAGTACCATTATCGCTATATTGTGCCTCTCAATAGTACATGAGTTTACATTGAATATTCACAGTTATCGATGCAATATCTAGAAGCTTAGCAGCCTATTGGTGCCACTTACAGAAACGTCCTCTTGAGGAGCGGGTTGGAGGATGGGTATAGCAAGGTATAACGGTGGGTATAGCAGGGTATAACCCTGCACCCTATTGTAAACAGTGGGTAGAGAGAGATATGCATGTAACATATCCAACCATCAGCAAAAATATGCATAGAGTATGTCAGTGTGTGTTCGACTTACGTGTGGACGCGTCTTGATAGATTGCTAGTAACACCCATGATGATTCTGTCACTCATAGTTGACCGCAAGTATAGCAGGAATTTATCAACAGTGTGTGCCATATGATCCATGGGTTTAGACAAGCATAAGAGAAATATGTGTGTGTCCACTTGACTAAGCATTGCGTACATATGCATGATAGAACAGCGATATATGACAGTGTCATATATGTACGTAGTTATATACTAATATAACAAGAACATACCTATCCCATATACTCGTGTATACAATCATACAGGCAAAGACCTTATATATATATATATATATATATATATATATATATATATATATGCTCTTTATATATCTGTATAAGCGAATCAATCTCTTTATTCTATCTAATCAAATGATAGAGAAAATACAGAGACAGTTGGAAATGTCAGTATTTTTCTGAGTGTCTGGTTTAATAAGAAGGTGACTGATACAGTTGATGCTGGGATAAATTTAGAAATAAGAAAGAGTTTTCGTTTTGCCGCCTCTCTCTCGACTTCACTTTATGAATCCGAATTTAATCCACTTAAAATTCCACCAAAAAAGGTTAATTTACTGTCTTATAATGACATTTATAATCACCCTCGCAAAATCTTTTACCATTTCAGGTACAGTTCTCCTGAACAATTCAATTTACATTTGCATTTATAATCCAAGTTGCGAAGCTTTTTTGTAAACTCCTTCAAAAGGTCATTTACACTTTAAATTAAAACTATATATATATATATATATACTCCACAATTTCTAATAGGCTTTTACGTTTCGTTACAAATCCAAGAATTCTCAATGTTGGTAGGTAATGTTGGCAAATGATATAGGCAGATAAATTGAATGATTAACTTACAAAGTTGGAAAATTAACAAAATACGGCAATTAAGTTTGAGTAGTATTCATTTCGTTTCTGACCAAGACTGAGTCACCATGAATCACTAAATTCTAGACTCACAGAATCTCTGGCCAATGTTGATGCTGCCGCTGGGACTTTATGGTAGCGAATTTTTTTCTTTAGTTTACCTTGCTCTTGATAATGGGTAAATGTGGTGACTTTTGACAGTCAAGGAAATGTAGATCTCCTCAAAATAATGGTCATATAAACGAGGTTCATTTTCTCCCCTCTCCTTCCTTCAAAAATATCCCTGCAGTATTCCCAGCGTCTTGTAAGATGTCTGTCTCGATAATACAGGGACCTATCTAAAAGTTCCGAGACTAGGCCTATGTACAAGAAAGTACTCACTTGATTCAAGGTTGGGTACCATCCCCTTCAAAACAGTCCCCTTTGGCAGCCATCCAACACTCCCAGCGCCGTTACCACTGCTGGAAGGCTTTCTCGAAGTCTTGTTCCCGAAGTGTGTCAAGCACCTTCTGCAATTCGTGCTGGGTCTCCTCCACGGTGTCCAAACGGCGATCCTTCAGCTGAAAATTCATCTTCGGGAAGAGAGTGAAGTCGCAAAGGTGCCAATTCTGGCGAGTAGGGCAAGTGTGGTAGGATCACTGTGCTGTTGCGGCCGAGAAAGTCACGAGTTACGAGAGCTCGATGAGAGGGTGCATTGTCGTCATGAAGCGTCCAATTGCTCTTGTGCCACATTTCAGGCCGTTTCCGCCGAATGTCCTCCCTCAGGCGCCTCAGAACATTGCAGTTGAACTGTCCGTTCACGGTCTGGCCATAGGGGACGAATTCAGGGTAAACAACCCCACGAATGCCGAAGAAAACTATGAGCATGCTCTTGGTCGCACTGCGGACCTGCCTGGCCTTCTTCGGTCGAGGAGATTTTGGGCTCTTCCACTGCGAAGACTTGTTTGGTCTCCGGGTCGTACCCGTAGATCCAAGTCTCGTCCCCAGTCATGACCCTCGACATGAAGGTTGGATCATCCAGGGCACGCTGATGGAGATCTTGACAGACCTTGGCACGGTGCTCCTTCTGATCGGGGGTCGGAAGCCTGGGCACGAACTTTGCAGCAATGCGGTCATGTTCAAATCAGACGTTAGGATTGCCTGCACTGTTCCGTACCACACATCAGTGATGGCAGCAATGTCCTTAATGGATCTCCGACGATCCTCATGCACAAATAGCCGAACTGTTTCCACATTTTCGGGGTTGAGCTAATGGAAGGTCGCCCATACCCCTTGTGGTCATCCAGTGAGGTTGTGCCGCTTTTGAATCGTGCGTGCCACTCGAAACACTTTGCACGACTCATTCCTTCATTGCCATACACATGACGAGTCATGTCAAAGGTCTCAGTTGCAGATTTACCGAGTTTGACGCAGAACTTGATGTTTCCTCTCCCCTCTAGTTTGCTGTCCATAATGAAATAGCAAATGTGCATGTGCATGTGGTCAAAAAAATTCCCATAGACCAACACACGATGTTCACAAGAATGACTCCACTCGGCAGACTGATTAATGACGCTTACGCCTAACTGTCACAGCATGCACATCGCCGTACTACCTTCTGTTGGCGTGCTATGGAACTAGTTTCGGAAACTTTTGATACCACCAAATGGTGCGTATCAGGAAGGTTTAAGCTATCGTTTTAAAATGTACTTTCATTCATGATTTCGTGTAGCTAGATAATCTATCTTGCCCTGATGCTATGTACGATTTTGCCTTGACGTTCAGTGGATTATCATCACGAAATTCGGTTCCAACATGTATCAGAGGATATGACCACCAGATGTCCTCCTACAGTTGGGCATGGCCACCTCCCCAGCAGACACTGGAGATTTGGCAGTCACTCCAACACACACGGATGACAACCTTCTCAGTCCACACTTGAGACATGGGCCAAGGCAACCTCCTCAGGACTAACCAGCAATATGGTAACCTTTCCGGCAGAAACCTAGGGCATGCCACCGTGCTACATAAGAGGCTGATAACGATGGTAGAGCTTCAGGCAGGGATAATGGGGGCGCTCGTTCGACTGAAAGAAGGTTATCTTACTGGATGGGAATTAAGGAAGCATGTTGGGAGCCATCTCGAAACGGGTTGCGGTCACGAGTGTCGTATCGCATGGTTCTGTTCCAGAACTGTTGCTTTCCTCGATCTACCGGAGACGTTACTCTCCTAAAGAGACTGATTTGATGTCTAAGAATCATTTGCTTTAGGGGTGGATTATTTTTAGTACATCCCGTTATTTGCTCTACATGAAAGAACGTTTGAAGATTATCTTTTTTAAGTGAAATCTTTTGTCTGCTTATTTATAATGTTTAAAACCCTTGGCAGTATATACTGTTGTTTACAGATTGTAGAAGAAGATGTAGGATGAATTTTCTGTTAGTAAATAGTGTGATTATTTTGATTATCAGATCTTTAAAGAATGATTAAGGATTTCTTTGAAAACTTGTTCCCTACTTGTAAACTAAAGTGTGATTACGTCACACTAAAATTATCTTTCTCTCTCATCAACAGTTACTCGGATTTTCACAGACAGAGTGTCGTTCCCTCACACAGACACTGTGCTGTTCCCTCACACACAATTGCTGTGGACAAACACCATGCAACAGACTGATGGTAAGATCATCACGATTTTCTATGAAACAAGATAGAACTATCTCCACTGTGTCGTAAACTAACACAACTGAAAGAGCGTTGATCATACGATTAGAGAAAGATGTGTCGTTAAAGGTGTTCTTTACTAGTTGTTTCAGTACTCTGCTTCCCATTATGTAGCAGATTCCCTCTTGCTATTTCCTCCAGCTTTTTCGTGTCAATTTGTATGTGTCCACAAATAACGATCAACCACTCCTACTCTACAAAACTCTAACCATACCAGGTAACACATACGACACACATATGGCAATTACTTCCCACACCACAACTATCAACATAAAAGGCCATAAACAAACTAAACATCCTAATTAGATCGCTTACCGATCCCACTTATGGACAAAAAAAAAAATCTTTTCGCATCTTTAACAAAAAGTTTGTCTGTTGCACGCTCAACTTCGTCTCGCATGCTTGATCATCTATCCTATCAAAAGCAAATATAACAAAACAGTAATCCATCATAAAACAAGGTTATTAGAACATCCACCAGCTGCCTGTTAACCACAAACTTTCAACACTTATACGAAGAAACAAAAATACTTTGAATCATTCTCGCTTCAGTATGTCCCGCATTCAGTTCTTTGCAACAGCAATAGATCATTTCCGTCTAAAATAACCCATAACTAATCGCCAAACCCCAAATATAACAAAAAACTAACCTCTGTTGTACACTTCAGCAAACTATACTCACAAATCTCCCTCCCCACAGCAACCAAAGAGACTCGTCTGAAACTACATTCCCCATGCATGTGGGAGCTATACTTTCTCGTCTCTGTCACCACCCATCACTACAACATTATTGCCACCGATTCAAAACATCCCATTTATGCCCGAAATACAACTTCCATACTGGAGACGTTGGCTGCAACACCTGCTTTTCAACTGTCGTGCTCTCTCTTCATAAATATGTACACACAGCATTTTTTGACTGTGGTCTGACCCTATGGACATGGCCTGCCTCCTGCAGGAGCCCCAGACATGAGGATCCTGGGGCAGGAAAGCAAGTAAGTATCCATAACTATAAAAGACACAAAAGCAGGAATCATCTAAATAATACTCAGCTGAAGGTGAAAAAGAAAATGTGCAACGGTTGGCTGGGAGAAGTAATCGGATCTCTTAAAAGGAGACACAGAATGATTCACTCTGATTATGTGCTAAGCTGTTGCGAGTACAAATGTGTTTCGTAAATATTCTTTGGTCTTTTTATGTTTGTAAACGATACTAAGATAACAGCATCTCGTCGATGTCTTTAAATTAAGGGAAACAGGAGAGTTTTTGGGTAGACTATAACGGGCAGAATGCTTGCCCTAAGTGACGGAAACAATATATAGTGATTTTGAACCAGACTTGTACATCTGCGGCGTGCAAAGGTTTAGTAGTTAATCGTTAATCTCTGGTGTATTTTTTAATATTATTTTTTATTTATATATTCTTTATTGTAACCTTTGTATTATTTCGTTATTTAGGCGCTTACCTTCCTGACTTCGTTAACGCCACATACCTGGACTTTAGGTTTGTGGATAAGTTTAGGATTGTTTTGTAGTTGGGTTTTTTAAGACAGTGTTTAGGTTTATTCTGAAGGTTTATTCCATTGTTATGTTTAAGTTTAGGTTTTATCTTCTTTTAAAGCTTGTGTTTAGATTTGTCTTTGTTTTTCTTGTTATTGTAGTTGTTGTTTCCTTTTTACGTATGTGTTTATGCAGAGGATTGTGTAATTTAGTTTATGTTATTGCTTATTTTTATGTTTAAGTGTATTCATAGGCACACTTAGTAGTGTCTGTAGCCAAGAACCTCTTCATCCTTTGAATACATTTCGAGATTATGTTCCTTTCACAGTCTATACAAAACTACGTTAAATCTAGTGGATAAGTTGTGTTGTTATTTAAAAAGCTAGATAAGTATAAAGCTAATTAATCTATCTAGTTAGACACATATTCCTTGGGGTATCTACTTAACACTGTACCCCTCTCCATCCAACAGTAAAATTCATCATGAAAGGAAAACTTTGAGAGGAACTTCAAAATGTAATTGTGTAAATATGTTTACTCCGAAGGTAAAGAAGAGGCTCAATATTTTACTTCCTAAGTTTGAAAGATTAGTAGGGAAGTAATTAATATGCTACTTGGATTTAGTTTTCTGTAAAAGATCCCAAAGTTTTGACATTTTTTGAATTGTGAAAATGTCAAGTTATTATATTGTTTCATTATGAGATGTAAAGACGTCAGTAGCGAAGACAAGTTATCATATTGTTATATTGTAAGTCGTGAAGATGTTATGAGCGAGGAGAAACTTTCGTCTTCCTTTATTATGAACTGTGAAGACCTCAGTAACGTGGAAAAGATATAATATCATATGACAACGAGCCGTAAAAACATTATTAGCGTGATAAGTTATCATATTGTATTGCTGTGAACCGTGAAGACGTGAGCTGCGTGAAGAGTTGTCACAGTGCTTCATTCTAAGCCGTGAAGACATCAGCAGGGTGAGGAGTTATCGTATTCTTACTTCATGAGCTCTGAAGATGTTATCAGCTTGTAGAAGTTATCATATTGTTTCACTAGTATGAGAGATGAAGACGTCAGGGGCGTGGAAAAGTTTCTCACCAGTGTGAGGGCGAGTTTTCTGCTTTTTCTTTTAATCTTTAAGAAATATGTTTAAGAAACCCAGGAAACGTCTCCGACCAAGATTCAAATTCATGATTTTTATTTCAGAGTAAGTGGGGGAGTTTTTCCTTTACTTTCGAGGAAGAGGAGTCCTCTTAATTCAGGGAAGAGGAGGACATTAAAGTCTACTTCCAAAGAGGAATGGATACTTTCAAAACGATTTTTGGTTTATAAAGTTTGCATTAAGGCCTTAGATCTGTCTCTATGAGTCCAGGGACACATTTAGATTTGCATCTTTCAGCACGGTAGGTCCAGCTAATGTTCTATGCTTAAGTAGACGGACATATAATGTTTAAATAAAGCGGAAACTTTTCACAGAGAGTTACATAAGTATCTAAGTATCTTTATCTGATGCTTACATGATAAAAGATGTGTCTGTTTGTAAGAGTGACATATTTAGCTCTGCAACTTTATGTGAGGACGTGGGACGATTCATTGAAATCTGTATCCTAAAGGTGGAAACATCTATGCCTACATCATTTACCTGGTTGTCAATAATCTAAATGTGCCCACAGAATAAAGGAGACAATTTTCTGCTCCTGAACAGCTCAACCGTTCCACAACCAACTGTCCCTCACAGGTCCTTGTCTTACTGATGGTCCGCCCAAAGCATTTATTGGATTCATGGCATGTACTGCTGTATGTTGTTAAACTCAATGGTTGTTGATTTCTGAGTGGTCATTAAGCCAGATAATGAGACATTAAGATGAGATATCCTCACTCTTTACTTTTGGGAAATTTATTTTGAGTAAATCATTTTTACTTTTGCGATTTACGCGTTCTGTGTAATACTGTTTTACTGTCATTGCTAAGTAGTTGTACGTTCATAGAAATGCCTTAGATATTCATATTGTATTCTGAACAAAATTTTCCATAGACTGCCTTATGCTAAGAGGAAAGAGGAATTTGCCTTCCTGAATAGCTCCAGAAGTTTTATAGGAAAAGGATAGTAAAGTTGTTTATCATTTATTTTTCGATCATGCATGATTTGTACAAATTTACCTTAAGTTCTACTACGACGTAATTACGAAAAAAACTTTCATAACTTTGATAACACCCAGAGCTCTGATGTTAACACGAGATTTTTCTGAAACATTAGCCCGTACTCAGTGCTTTAAAAAACGTGTATATGCATGTATACATCTTTAATTGATCAGTACAGAATTACGCACACTTAATTACTTTCCACTATGGACAATATTCATTTGCAGACTGATCCTTGCCCAGGACGTGAAAATAGTTACTTAAGTATTGGTCTCTAACCATCGTCCATAGATATTGGGGTAATCATCTGTCGCAATTGCGACTTCCCTCCTCCTCCTGCCGTCTCGCCGTCTCTCCCCCTCCACCACACTTATGCCTCCCTCATATTCCCTCACCGTCCACAAACACATAAGCACATTTCACATCCTTCGAGATGAAGGGAGAGAGAAAGATAAAAATTAGAATTGTTTTGTTAACTATTCCAATTACAAATGCTAACATTTCTATGTTTGCTGCAAAATCTTTGAACAATATTATGACAAAATCTTTGGTGCTGGCGCCTAATAACGCATGAATATTCAGCACTCGTCCCTAAAAAGATGTAATTGCCACTCTGTTCAGACCTGGAAAACTCGGCCTCTCTTACAAGCCGTCACACACTTAAACTTAGGATAGACTTTTGTGTAGAGAGAAATGAAGCAAATTAGTGTAGAAGCAGACAAGGCAAGTCACTCCGACCGTCTCGTTATCTCTTACCCCTGTCTCGCTGTCTCTTGCCCTTGTATCTCGTGCTGCCTTTCCGTCTCTCGCCTCTCATTCGCCTCGTTTATTTCGCTCTTGAGTTTCAGGCTGTGTCCTTCTGTTGTCCTCATGAGATACACCTAAGTCTTTCTGCCAACCTGTCTCCATCTCTCCTTTCCTCCCACAACTGACCCCTAATCCCTCTGTTTCGCTTGCTTTATCTCTCGTCTCGCTCTCCTCTAGTTTGGTTTCTTTCTTTAAAAGTCAAGCTCAGCTTCGTCTACCGCCTTGGCTACTGCACGCCCCTCAATTTGTCTTACCCCTGTCTCCATATTTCTCGTAGTTCTGTCTCTCCTTTTTTTGCTTTCTCAACATTGACGTCTCCCGTTTCTGCTTCCTTCTTTCAGCTTACCTGTGTTCTCGCCGTGTTTATACTGAATTGTTATGTTTCTGTGTTTTCTGTCCCCCCCCCCCCCCTCTCTCTCTCTCTCTCTCTCTCTCTCTCTCTCTCTCTCTCTCTCTCTCTCTCTCTCTCTCATCTTGTCCTGAGACTTTTTTCCTCACGGACTCTGTTTTTCCGTAGGCGTCTCATACCTATCTGCATTGTCTTTGCTGTGTCTTTGTTGGCCTTCCTGCCTGCCTTGTCTTGTCTTGCTGTGTTTTGTTGTCCTTGCTATGACTGTGTTGTCTTTGTTGTCTCTATTTTGTTCTTGCTGTTTCTTTGATGTTCTTGATTTTTCGTTGTTCTATGTAACAGTGTCTCCGTTGTTCTAGCTTTCTGTTCCGCCAGTTATCTCGGCACACTGTCCTCGTTCTTGCTTCATTGTTCCTCTCTTCGTTATGTCAAGTTTTCGCATCCACTTTTGTCGTTGCGACTGTGCCTTCTTTCTTCCTAGTTGTTGCTCAGGTAGTGTTTTTGTTGTTCTTACAGTGTTTATGTTACCCTTGCCCTGTTTTTGTTATGCCTTTTATAGCCACCATCCTCACACCCGTCTTCATCGCGTGTCTTCCGTTCTCTCTATGTCTTTGCTGTCCTGCTTGTGCTTCTTTTGTCTCCCACGTGCCGCCATTGCCTGCCAGCGCTGCTGTTCTTCTTACTGTTCCTATCTTGTCTTCACTACATCCCCATTGTTCTCACTGTTTTCACTGTCTTCGTTGTGTTATCGTTGACCTGGCTGTAATTCTGTTGTCCTCCCAGTATCTCTGTTGTCCTTGCAGTTCCTCTGTTAATCTCGCTGTATCTCCGTTGTCCTGGTTGTTCTCCTGTTCTCCTGGCTGTTCCTCTGCTGTTGTTACCGCTTTTTCCATCGCTGTGGCTTTGTTCTCATCGTTTTTGCCTCTGTTGTCCACGCTAAGCCTCTTTTGTCATCCTCTTGCTCCTGTTGTCCACGCTGAACCTCTGTTGTCATCGCTGTACTTCTGTTGCTCTCGCCCTGTTTCTGTTGTCCTCGCTAAGCCTCTGATATTTTCATTTGACTTTTTCTCCCTCTGGTCCTCCGTCGTTAATTTCCTGTTGGTTTGGCATTACTGCATGGCTCTTTCTGCTATTTTCCGCCGGCTGTTCACTTTTTGTTGTTTACCTCGGCTTCTGTTGGCTTCATTTAATTTTTCTGTCACGTTGTATCTTATTTGTCTGTTTGCTCTTTTTTAGCTTCATTTAGTTTCTTTATTCTTCATGTAGTTTCTCTCTCTTTCTCTTTCTTTCCTTCACCTTATGTTTGTTTTAAGGAGTTTCCGCCATTTTTTATGCTTCTTGTTGCTAGTTCCTATTAGTCTCTCAGCTTCTTTTCCTTGTCTTACTTGAATTTATGCTTCTGTCTTCTTTTTCCTTGTTGCCGTTACTGTTCGCATTCTTTAGTATGTATCATCTCATGTCATTTTCTTTTAGTTTTTGTTAGTTTTTCTTGAATCTCTGTCGTCTTTTTACCCCCTTCTTGTTTATAGTCATTAAGCACATAGTAAGTCATTCTTAGATAAAATATAAGGTGGTTTAAAGGCCCATGTCAACAATATAGTTCTTGTACTTCATTTCATAATGAAAATCCCTGATTGGTTCCTGGAAAGGCTCGACCTACGGCCACGTAAGTATCGGGTTCCTCAGCTGACGAACGCCTTGGTGGTAATCTTGTTGTAGAAGGAATGTAGCCAGTATATCCCACGTGCTTTCCAAGATGGTTACCATCTTCACTTATAGAGACTCTTAGAAACTGACTGTCTTTCCCAAGGATAATTTTGAAATTAAACCTAAGCTGTGGGATTATACGCTGAGGCTTCTAACATCACTTTTGTGACATCAGGCATGAGGCATCATGCATGTATCATCAGGCACATGACGTCAAAGATATGACCAAATCTGCATCATAAATGTTTGACATTTGTATTTTTCCAATACAATTCTAAATTTGGCGTGATAACTTGTTTAAAGACACAGCCGTTGTATAGCATGGTAAGAACAGTAATGGGTCTGTGTGTCATGATGTATCGTCTTCATTCATAAAGAAAATAAATGGAAATTGTTAAGTGTTTTAGAATAGATGAGTGAAATTATGAACACGTAGTGATGACAAAATGTTGGTGGAGACAGCACATATTGTACAGGAAATTTGAAAGTTTAAAGTGTATTCCAAAGTATACTAGTTTTACGTATATATGAATAACAAGAAATCAACAGATGACAGACGAGAGAATGTGCGTTATTAATCAGAGGAGGATTTTCGAATCTTATTCTCGATATCAGGTCTTAAAAAGAGGAGGAATTGGTTATCATATGAGGGGCAGATTTCCTGCCACTTTGTTAAACGTGTCTGAGTTTCCCATTCCTGCCACTCGGTCAGGAGGGAGACACTGAGGTCCTCCTCACCCTGGACAACGGAAACTGACTCGTCCCAGCGACTCACTGCCCGGGAGTAGTGTCTGATTCCCTGGGATGCTGAGTTGTTAGTGTTTGATCCCTTGTGCCGCAGAGGTGTTGGGGCTGTCATGTTGATGTAAGTAAGGTTCGATCTTACTTATTAGAGTAATGTTGTTATGTGATCTCGTACGCTAATGTGTAAGTGGTTCTGAGTCCGTTATGTTGCCGTATTACCTGCTGTGTCTGGAGTGTTCGATACTCAACACAATGGGTTCAGTTTTGTTTCATCCTTTACTTAGGTGTTAAGGCTGTGTGTGGTGCGTGTTGGTGCTGAGGAGTTGATATAATGTTGCCTTTCACTTAATGCTCTTGACACCACATCCTTCTCCTCTGGACAACATCAGCATCTCTGCAAGAGTTACCATCCTCCCTGACAGCTCATTAGAAAATACCCTTTGCGAGCGCCCCTGCCCACCTTTAACTCCCTTTCTCCCCTCATATCCTCTCCCCTCTTCTCCTTATCCTCCCCTGCACCCCCCCCCCCTACCCCGCTGCGTTTCGTACTCCTCTTGGGCGGAGGTCACTATCCCCTTACCTCCCTTTAACTCTTCCCTTTTTCTCCCTTTCCATTCCTTTCCTTTTCCTCTCTCTCTCTCTCTCTCTCTCTCTCTCTCTCT
>JAYMFT010000040.1:813014-829301 GCA_038088735.1 Panulirus argus | reverse complement strand
CTCTCTCTCTCTCTCTCTCTCTCTCTCTCTCTCTCTCTCTCTCTCTCTCTCTCTCTCTCTCTCTCTCTCTTTCCCACCATACATATTCCCCTCACCCTGTTCCCCTTGCTTCCCTATCCCTCTTTCTCCCTCTTCTTGCACCCCTCCATCCTTCCGTCTCCCTTCCCTCCCACACATGCCCCCCCCCCTCCCGCCGCCCCTTCCCATCTCCTTTCCCCTCCCGGCGCACCAGCGCCATCTATCGAGGCGTCACAGGGGTGCCTCCCGAGATGTCATTATCAGCATCATTTATGTGGCAGCTTCGCTATTTTTCACCCCGGCTCTTTTTCCCGGCCGGCCATCCTATCCTTTGACTCTCCCGGCATCACTGTCTCTCTCGGCCAAGTTCAAATTGCGTCATTTTTCCTTCCCGGACTTAATATTAATGACGCACTGAGGGAAATGTTTCTCTCCCCGAGGGATGAGCCGCCCTGCTCCGGTCTGGACGCCACAAGTTTCTCAAGTATTGTGGAGGGGAGAGGTGGGGAGGGGGAGGGAGAGGATCGGGGAGAGGGTCGGGGAGAGGGCTGGGGAGGAAGGGAGACGGGCGGAGGAGGTAAAGAAGGTCTCTCACTCCGGGAGGAGCAGCATCTCTGTTATTATGATGACTCGTGTTTAGGGGTAAAATAATTCTCACGGTCGTGTTGTTGTGTCTGGGAGACGTTGCTGGTTCCTGCCTAAGACTTGACGCTCCTCTTCTCTTTCACTCCGTCACGTATATACATTATTGTTCTTATCATTATTATTACTGTTATCATTATCGTCGTTCTTTATACAGGGAGAGCTTTACGATTACGGAACCAGGCTGAGCATTGCTTCTCATTCTGTCACTATCAATTTTTTTCTTCAGTTTTCCATTGCTAGTAGCCTTTATTTCTCTTGCCTCAGCAACTCCCTCAATCCACAACTCACTTGCTGAGGAGATACCTTCTCATGTTCCTCCATCCACTTTTCATGTCCCACACAGTTGTGCCTTCTTGTCCTGGACTCTCTTCTACCATCAAGAACCGTTCTATGCTAACCTCGTCATGTTTTCTTCTAACTTTGCATGTAATTATCTCTCCCCCGTTTATTCTTCTTTTGTTACAATGTGGACGTATTGAGGACTTCATCCCTCTCTTCCTAACTCATCCCATTCAGTTTTGGTACCTGTCTTTTTAAATTCCTAAAAATCCCTTTCCAAAAACTTTATTTGACTCTTCAAGATGTGAGACCAGACTTTTGCAGCACATTCTTGTTTAGGGTGGCATCTTAAATGCAGCTTTAACACTGACCAAAAGTTCGCTATCCTGAAGGTCCTTCTTACACGTGATGTCAACTCCGAGGTCCCTGACACAGTACGACTCTTGTAATGTAATCTCCCATTGCAGTACTCACCGTTTGGGCTGTCTATAACTCATCCCATCTTCATGACCCTTTTCTAGGGCAATATTTCATTGTCCGTCCATTCCTGCATCTCGTTTAGGTTTCCTTGTAATATTTCGCAGTTCCTGTTACTTCATATTTCTTTCATTATTCTAGCATCATCATCAAGCATATTTATCTAGGTATGAATCTATCCCGTTTGGGAAATCATCTACGCAAATCAGAAATAGTAATGGCCCTAGTAGCGAACCATGAGGCACCTCGCTACTTACCCTAGGTCAATGTAAAAAGAGATTGCTGGAGCATAATTACCTATTTGTACTGTTCGGGAAGGGAGTGTTACACTCATGGGGCCCTATTCTTAGACAATCTCTGATATCACACAATTTCTAATTCATGTATATTTGTTCGCGTGCGCATGTTTGTGTATGTGTATATGATTACTCTTCGTGATTACCTTTTTATGTGTAACAGGAAGAGAATTTTACCCTAGTGTTGCCCCATCTCAACCTCGTTTACATACCGTGTCACTACTCTAATGTGTGTATACACACACATCCGAACCCAAGTAAGTGTGTGTGTGTGTGTTTATGATGATTATGCACACAACTTTACTTCAAGACCCACAACTGCAATGCCTTTGATGTGCACAAACAATCTATTGAAACGCAGAACCTTAACACTAAAGCCGACACTCCTAACCTAGCCACAGCCCCAACTTGACATCCACAAATCCTGACGTAAATCCTGAATACAGCTGGTAAGGTGCACATCAAAAATTAATGTAAACTGAATAATCCAGTTTAACATTAGATTTAACTAGCAAATTCTTTTGCAGGTTTCTGTTATCACTGCATTATGTATGATAATTCTGACACACATCAAACATTTTGAAAGACAGAATGGAAGGCCAGACTGCAGTAAATTAATATATCAGTCATGACAATCTATGACTCTTTGGTAAGAGCCTGATCCATCTGGGAGACTGGTAGATCTGTTAAGGTTCTGGAGGCATACTGTAGCAGTGCCGTGTGGGTGTGAGTTGGTTCATAATCTATCCTGAAGAGCGACTCAGTCATTGCCTACAGACACCTTGTCACTCCTGGTCTTCATTCAGATCAATTTTGGTGTAACTTGTCATAAAAACCTAAACATTATCATGAAAATCAATGAACAGAAACTCGAGGGTATACATTACGCTTTCTTTGATATTGCGTTGCATTTGTTGGTCTCTAAAGTCTTCTTTGAATGTTTTCCCTGTTGAGGAACCTGAAAAATTTCCTCCAAGAAGACGACTGAACGCTTCCATGCTGAGGAACCTCTTGAGGAACCTGAACACTTCCCTGCTTGGGTCCGAGGGGATAGGTCTCGGCCAGACCCGCGAGAGGGGTTAGGGCTCCAGTGAGTGGTCCTCTCCTCTGCCACGGTCCATTGGCTCCAGCCCGACACCGCGACACTTGCTCAACTTATTGTCCTACTCGTCCTCACTCCCGCTCCCTCCCCATTCTCCCTCCCTCCCTCCTTTTCATATCTCCCACCTATCTTACCCCTTTCCCATCTATGTTTCTTCTTACGCCATTCCCTTTATTTCCCTCCTCCTCGTCCACTTTTCAATTCTTTGGGTTTTTTCTTGTCATCATCATCTCGAGTGATACTCTACTAATAGTGTATCATCTGTCTACCTTCTTCTTATTTCATCCTTGATTCCATCTCTTCCTCCTCATCTTTATTTCCCTCCTCCTCCTCCTGCTCCTCTTCTGTCATGATATATCTAACATTTGTTCTCTCGTTCTTTTGTCATCTCGTCAACACCCTCCAGACGTCTCCAACGGCATAGTCAAAAACTTTCCTGTTTTCTTATAGTTCTTCAGCTCATTCATGCCATCCTCCTGTGCTCCCTTCTCTTCCCCCTCATCAGAATCTCGCTCTTCTCCTCCCATCCCTTTCACGATCTCTTCCTACATTTCCCTTGATCATTCTCAAGTATATGGCTCTCAATCTGGCCTTCTTTTCAAGTCGTCAGTCATATGTTAGCTCAAGGGTAATGTGAGGACACGACCGTATGCCTCTCCTGTGTTCGAGAACATGGCCTTGTGGCCCTCCGGTATGGCGAGGAGAGGGCCGTGTAGCCCTTCGGTAGGGTGAGGATAGGGCCTCGTGGCCTTCCCGTGGGACGAGGACATGGCCGTGTGGCTCACCTCTAAGGCCAGGATAGGGCCGTGTGGTCCTTCTGCAGAACTGGGAAGCTCCTCTCTTGCTGTCTCCCTCCTTCTATCTCTTCCATGTATCCCTCCCTCTCTTTGCCCCTCTTCTTCCTCTCTTCGCTTTTCCCCCTTCACCCTTTCCCTCAATCTCTCCTCCAGCCTCCTCCATAAATCTCTTCCCTCACCTTTACTCTCCCTCCCTCCGCTATTCTCCTCCCTTATTTTCCCTCCACTTCACTCCCTCTCTTCATTCCCCCTCTTCCACACAACTTCCCTCCCTTTTTCCCTCACTTCCCTTTCCTTCTCTTATACTCCCTCCTTCCTTCACTTGAATCACTCATTCTCCCTCATTCCTTCTCTCTTTCCTTTATGCTCATTCCTCTCCGTTACTTCCTCCTTCCCTCAAAACCACTTCCTCCCTCCATCAAACTCCCTCCCTCCCTCCCTCCATCACAACCTCTTCCTCTCACCACCCCTCCCTCACTTTCCTTCATTCCCTCTCCTGCTCCCTCCCTCCCACCAATAATCTGCGACAAAAGTGAGGCGCGGCGCCATCTTCTCCTCTCTCATCAGTTTCCGCCTTTTCAGCCAGCCATTCTTCAATTCACCGCCTAATAAACTGTTGAAAACTTTCTTCTTAATCATAGCATTAACAAAATAAAATCTTGATAATCATAAAAATCAATTAATTAAGCAAAGAAGCTGAGCGCGAGAGGCATAGGGGCCTACACCACTGGACGCCTCGCTACACCTAAAACAACCCCTTGATGTATCTCACGTAAGGTCCATAATCTAAGGGGGTATGGGGACTGGCGCGTGCGTCCGCCTGGCGGCCGAGTGTGAGTCCTAATGAAAGCAAGATGAGAGGTTAGTAACGAAATATCTCTCTCATTAAGACCGACGGAGATTTGGTGTAAAACTTGGCCAATCTGGCTGCCGGAGGGAGTCTTACTTGATGTAGTAGTGGCGACGTGTAGTGCAAGAGACGTAGTGACGTGATATGTGAGGGGACGTGGCGACGTGCCGAGTCGTGTGGGTGATGGGACGTGGTGAGGCGTAATGTAGGGGGACGTGACGACGTGTAGTGCAGAAGGACGAGATCACGTCAACTGGCAGGAGGTGTGATGATGCTTAGTGTAAGGGGAGGTGATAACGATTAGTGTATGGGGGAAACACGTCGCCGCCATGTATACTGTAAGGAGCTTATGATCACCAGTGCACAGTATAAAGTAGACATTATGTGGTGACGTGTAGTAGAGAGGGCATGTACTTGATGTGTGGTGTAAGGGGTGCATGATGGAGTGACGAGGGAGTACGGGGATCTGGCGACGTGTGGTGTGAGAGCGTGTGGAGGACCACGTGACGTAGAGGGAGTATCGTGTGGCAGGGCGTGGTGGTGCGGGGTGACCTCCAGCCCAGGGAGGACGTGGTGAGGACACGTTACGGAAAGGAGGACGTGACGATGTGTTTTGTAAGGGGGAGGGGGACTTGGATGAGCGACGACGTGGTGGACTCTGGGCTAGTGATGGTGGACTGATAAAGAGAAGGGATGATAGTGACGTAGGGAAGTGATAGTGGCAAGGAAACAAGATGGTGATGTGGAACGAGTGATAATGACCTAGGAATGGTGATGGCAGGTGGTGATAGTGACTTGGTGGAAGTTACGGTGATGCAGTGAAAGTAATGGTGACGTTATTTTAGTAATGAAAATGTGGCTGTGGTAGTGATAGTGACGTGTTGGGAGTATTGATGGTGACAGTGTGATGATGACAAGAAGAATGTGATCATAGGACCAGTAATAGAGCTAAATAATTATCTTTGCCACTTGTTCTGACTCTTCCCCTCCCACAAATCCCACCTCACTCCCACTCCTCTCCCACCCCATCCCACTACCTCTCTCTGTTCTTCCTTCCTCTCCCTTTCCCTCTCTTCTTCCTGTCTCTCCCTCCTCCTCCTGCCTCTCCCTCCTCCTCTCCTCTGATGTCCTTTATTTTTATCCTGTCTTGGGTTTTTCCCCTCGTGATAATTTCTTTTCTGCTGTTTTACCTCATGTTGAGGCAGTGAGGGGCTCTCACTCCCAGGGGCCCGGTACTCTCTCTCTCTCTCTCTCTCTCTCTCTCTCTCTCTCTCTCTCTCATACACACACACTCACACACACACTATGATCGCGCCGCCTGTTCGTGTTTCCAACACTACCATATGTTTCCCTCCGCCTCAGGATAAATCTCTTACTCAGTCTGTGTCTCTCTATCTCTTTTCTCTCACTCTGTGTGTGTGTATGTATATAAGTATGTTTATATGTATATGTGCATGTATGGTTGTATATATTTTCGATGATCATATATGTACCAACGTACTTATTTACATTGTATATCTTCAGACCTTCATCAAGTTATAACAGCTAAGTATTCAGTTTCTAAGGACAAGACAGCATAGGATTAGGGACACAGTGTAGGATCAAGGGGACTTTATTGCACGAATCCTTTGGGACTGGACAAATAACATACCACGATGCTTCCGTCTGTCGATATCCATCAACAGATTGAATAGATCGTTCTAAAAGCATTAATGTGAACGATCAACGTTATTTCAAATTGGTGTCAACTTTCGTGTAATCTGGGTAATGAGGTCACAGATACAGGTCACCTTTCCTCTTCTGATTGGCCAGTCGTGAGAGCTGGCAGGATCTGGCTGAAGCTTTCTCTTTCCGATCAGTGAGCAGTGAAAGGCCGGTCTTGGCGGTGCCTGGCAGTGATCGCCCGTCCCAAGTACCTTCATCTTTCCTGCTATTGATCAGTTACCACTCACGAGCCATGCTGGGTGACACTGTCATGAGCCATCTGTCTCTTTAACTCGCATCCCGGTAGTCAGGTGGAATGCCTGGGCGGGGCTTGTCATCACACCTCTCTTTTATTGGTGATCTGGAGGGCGTAGGCGGGGCTAATCAGTTCACATCTCTTCTTATTGGCCTGTTAGAACAAACAGGCGGGTTACTTATGTCACATTTCCTCTCAGTGGTCACTGAGATTGAGTGGAATGGGAGCCTTTACCTCATAAATTCCATGGATGATTATTTAGAATAAATAGGGGGACTCCCAGACTCTGTTGCATTCAGCTAGTAAGAGTCTTTTTTGCAACGATGATTTGTTAACATTTCGTCAACAAAGGTTGATACCTTTGGCTGCCATGAAAATCATCCCGCCAGTCCTATTGTTCGATAAATGATTATCAAGTTTTGACGGACATCACACATTTCTCTATATCTTCTGTAATGATTTTTTTTGTGACTTTGCAGAAAAATACACACACACAGAAACACACACAGAAACACACAGAAACACACACACACACACACACACACACACACACACACACACCCACACACACACACACACACACGCACACACACACGCACACACAGGTGCATGTATTGATGTACACGGATGTGCATAGTGAGGGACGATATTCATGCATATACACATATGCAGACACTTCCATGCACAAACATGCACGCACCCTAACGAGAGCATATATAGACATGCACATTCAGATGAGTGTAAACATAGCAGACAAACATTCAGTGGTACAAACATGCACATATCCATACACAGAGGAAAGATTTGTACACAGGCGAGGAAGTAAATGCTTGCTTACAACCATATACACATCCCTGGCTCTTCTGTCCCTTTTACAAACACATACAAATCCCGACGGACTTATAGCCTTGCTGAGAAAGTTGTTTATCATCACGAAAAAAGAGAACCTCCGTGATCTGAAGATGGTCGGTATTTTCAGTATGTTGCTGTGTTGTTGCTGAATCTACGTGCCATCCGTTGTCTTGATAGGCTGGTCCATGTCCAGTGATGGTTATTCACATGCAACTTGCGTCCGCGTACTTGAAGGTGCGCAGTGATACGTCTGGAGAGGGTGGTGTCTGCGGCACCCACATACTTCAGGTTTCCTGACATGTGAATTCATAAATCACTTGGGAGCTTTGGAGGGGATTCTGGTTCCAGTTAAGGGTGGTGACCACGACGAAATTCTTAGTATTTATGTTCTTATAGTAGATCATAACCTTGATTTAGTCGTAGGGTTATGTAATGGACTTCTTCGACTCCCTCATGCCTCTGTCCACTGAACGTCAACAAATTTTGGACGCTACCAAAGTGCCGCGAGTGAATGCCCTCAGGGATAAAAAGAGTGAAGTCATCAAAGCCTTCCTCCATCATGTGATATACATATATGTAATTGTCTATCTATACATACACCAGTTCATACATACAAGAATCATACATACACACTTATGTTAACAATCACATACATTAACAATCACATACTTATCATACATACATTTATACACACCACGTTTATACGTACATACAAACATACACTTATGTATGCATACACGACACAGTGATACAGGACACATGGATCCCTGCTGGGCTAGTAATGTAACAAGGGTGAGGGGAGAACCCACACAATTACAGCAAGACATCTTTGATTTCCCGCCCCGCCTCGCCTGCCAAAATTAGCCTCCATATGCCAATTTGTATGTAAATAAGGCGGACAGAAAATGCAGCCGACTCTCCAAAAATTATATGTTTCCTTTTTGTCTTGTGTGAGATGTAGCGTTGTCTCCCGCCGGCAGAGGGAGATGGTGAGGTCTTTCTGTCTCTCTCTGTCTCTATGTCCTTTGTCCTTTTCCTTGTCTCTTTTTTTATCTCTTTTTCATTGTTTCTCTGTGTCTATATCTATGGCTCTCTTCTCTCTCTCTCTCTCTCTCTCTCTCTCTCTCTCTCTCTCTCTCTCTCTCTCTCTCTCTCTCTCTCACATAGTCCACTCAGGCTCCCTTGGGGGGAAGAGAAAGCACCCTCACACCCTCATCCAAGGGAGAGGAGGAGTCAAGTCACGTCACAAAGGGAGGGAAGGATGCGGGAAAGGAGGAGAGAGAGGAGGAAATGAGGGAATGAAAAGAAAGAAGGAAGAAAGAAAAGAATGAAAGGAAAAAATGAAGAAAAGGAATTGGAAGAAGGGAGTGAAGCAAGAAAGGGAAGGGAAGACAAGGAAAGAAGGAAGGACTGGAAAGGATGAAAGGAAGGATAGGAGTGGGTAGGAGAGAGAGATGGATGAGCAAGAAAGGAAGGAAGGAAGTAAGGAAGGGAAGGGAAGGGATGAGTACTGTAGTGGTGGGAGGGGATGGGAGGGGGGTTTCTGCCTGCTCTGTACGCGGTAATTGCTTTATTCCTGCCGCTGCATCAATCTTTCAGAGCCGAATTAACATAATTACAGTGAAATCTTTGGCTACCAGCCGACGTGACGCGCATATAGATCGTGCAAAAATTACCACGTGCAAGAAATTAACATGATAAACACTTGGGATGATAACAGGTGGACTCCGTGGCACTGTGATTACCAACCAGCAAGAGGCCAATTCTATGAGAGTTACAAGCCCTTTTTTTTTTCTTCTTCTCCTTCCTAGGATGAGTTATGTACTTGGTTACTCTTACTGGTAATAGATTCCTTGATGGGTAGGTCCTAATTACCCCCTCCTCCCCCACTCCCCCTCCCCCTCCTCCCCCACTCCCTCCCCTCCCCCTCCTTCCCCCCTACAGCTGCTCCCTCCTACACCCGGAAGTATTTGGGTTTATTTTGTTTGGATTTAGATATGCAAACAGGCATTCTTTTTTCCTCTATGGTTCTTTATTGTGATTTCCTTGTTTCTAGTCTTGTCCTCCTTCTTCCGCCTCCTTTTTATTTTTATTTTTCTTATTCTTCTCCTTGCACTTGTAAGAGACCTCCATTGCCCTCCACAGTAAACTATTACTCATGACGGTACGACCCACACTAGCAGTGCGACATGTCCTTCGGACACGACACGTCGGCATGACGCCTCGGGTGTGGTGGCTGGCCTTTGAACCGACCCTGAGGCGCCAAGTCAGAAGTCGTAAGCCATCATTCCCAAGGGCCGGCTTTCCTGCTCAAGGACCGCACTGTCATGCTACAGGGGTTGGCTACATATGCAAGCCCCACATGGGAAAAATATAAACTGAGAGGCGCAATACGAGGCACCACGCGCAGCATAGGCGCAATATGAGCTATCTACGAGCGCAGGAGGCGCAGGACGAGGTAGTCACGCGCATTACACTCACCCTCCCTACCCTGCATGCGATGGGTTTCCCTAACGACGCGATCCTTGCTGAGGAGGGCTCTAACACACAGCCCTGCCAGGGTGATGTTCAGCTCTATAACTCGACCGCCTTAACATTATAAAGCTTCCTCTCCACGCTGCCCAGGCTCTGTGGAGTTTGCTTATTATGCTGTCCTTTGTTATAAGAATTTCGATACTTTAAATCTGCACGTTAGAGAGCTCTCACTATTTTCTATGGCAATATAGAGTTCGCTTACCATTTCATCCGCTGGGGAAGTATAGAGCACTCCCGCCGCTCCGCTCTCGTGACACAGAGCTCCCTCCCTCACAGCTTCATCGGGGCGGGATAGAGCCCTTCAGTCCATGGTTCTGGACGCGTAGAGCTCCCTTATTACGCCTCCCAGGCACTGAAGAGCTCTAGCTCCCTCCCTCCCTCGCCCTGCGGCCTCATACCCGCCTCCCTTAGGACGTCACAACATCAGGGGGGGAAGGGGGAGGGAGGGGAGTGTATTGTCCGCCTCCCTTTATTTCACACTCGTACATACCCCCCTCCCCCCCCCGCCCCCACACCTCCTCTCCCTTCCTTCCTTCCCTTCCACCTTACGTCACACTACTTACCTTACCCTCCCCCCTCCACCCCTGTGTCCTTACCTATCACCCGTTGCCATGTAGTATTAAGGATTAAGGGAAAGAGGGAGGCTCTGTTCGAAATCGCCTCATTAGAAAACGGGAGAAGGGGAGGTGATGACCAGCTTCAGTAATGTCGTGTGTGTGTGTGTGTGTGTGTGTGTGTGAGAGAGAGAGAGAGAGAGAGAGAGAGAGAGAGAGAGAGAGAGAGAGAGAGATTTATGTACGTGTGTACTTGGCTCCCCCTGATTAAGGCCAGGAGGTGCCTGACATTCTCTTCTTTACTTCGTTTATCGATCTATTTGTTTTTCTGTCGTCATTATATTTACGCTTGGAAAAGTTTCATGAATTCGCTGTTGTCTTGTGTCATGGAATATTGGCTTACAGTCAGCTGTATTGTGGGCTCCACCTTGGGAGGGAAGGGGGTATGTAACAGGGAGATATTAACCTGAGAGATCTTAACCCGGAGGGTGTTAACCGAGAAATATTATTGCGACAGGGAAATGCTAACATAAGAGAACTTTGTTAGAGAGACATTTTATAGATCTTGGAGATTCATTGGTATAAAAGATTTACGACAGGGCTCAATGTTAATGTTAAGTGTTAAAAGGACGATATGTTATCCAAGTAAACACTATCAGGAGAGATTTTAACCAAGATGAGTTTCACATGGAAGATTTTAACGTGGAAGTTAATCAGGGTTACGAAAACTAATTTTCATCCAAAATGCAAAGTAGGAAAAAAATCTGTGGGTTGGACGCTGGTGCTGCCTTCACATTTGGGTTACGCGATATTAGGGATTTCCTGAAACCAGCGAAGTTTTATCTAAGATAATATATCTTTTTTTTTCCTTAAGCGGCTATAAATGATTAGTCCACATATATCTTATATATATATATATATATATATATATATATATATATATATATATATATATATATATACAGAGAGAGAGAGAAAAAGAGAGATTATGTTACTCCAGATATTTCTATTGGTAACAAATATTGCTGCAGTTCTAATGTATGTATAACGAATGAGTATTCTCACATATACACACATCTCATCTATTTCCATTTCACCTATTGTCAACCTGTCTATTACAAACATGACTGTTCCCACTTCACCTACTCCCACTTCATTGATTCCCACCTCATGTTGCTGGTTATATTAGATTAAAAGGCCACTGGTCGTGAGTCTGGCTATAGGACGAGAGAGAGAGACTCAGCTGGACTAGTCGTTTGGTGAACCTGTGATGAAAGTACCATCATGAATCGTAACTACAAGTGAGAGGATCTTCATTATTCCATCTCTTCTTTCATGTCACTTCCTTCGTATTTTCCTTCATGCTAATTTCTTCACAGTTTCCTTCATCGTTCACCTCTTCTTTCATATCATTTTTTCACTTCTTCGTTCATGTTAATTCCTTCACACGCAACTTTGTTTTCATTTCTTCACTCACAACGTTACTGTTATTCCTTCTCTTATCTATCCTCCCAAGTTAATCCTTTCGTCTTTTCTAACATGTTAATTCCGTTATCAATAATCTCATGTTAATTCCTTCCAGCGTTTCGCCTTTCGTTATCCTTGTCGCTGAGAGTTAAGACTTGCCTCGGATCGAAAGAGATGTTAGTTAATTCTAACTCTTTCTTCAGTCCGCTTTTCTAGTAGGGTTTGACCTTTCCATTAATGCTGAGGTTAGGCCATTATAATGAAGGGTCGTAGCGTCGGGCTCGTGAATCGTTTGATCGTGCCCCCGATGATCGTACTGTCGTGCTCGGAGGGCTAACTACAGCGAACAGCCTCGCTCGTAACAAGGCCTACATCAATTAGTCATCTATATTAGCATAGAAACTGTGTCCGCTTTCTGGAAATTGTTGAATATACACTGTGCCTAGCCTTGCCTTGCTGGCCCTTTATGTAGACCGACCTTAGATTAGCTCAAGCCCATTATTCTCCTAGCTATATCCTTGTTCGATATGCTCTTTGATGTCATTTTAATGAATTTGCTCTTAGCTTTAACCCTCTCAAGTATGCTCCTAACTTTGATCTGGATAGATATGGTCTTAGCTTAGATATCATTTGCATGCTCGTAGACAGGACGTTGTTCGATATACTCCGAGCTCTTTGCGATCCTGGCTTTTCCTTTAACAGATATACTCTTCGCCTCACACTCATCAGGTATGCTCCTCTGACCTTATCAAACATATTCCTAGTCCAATCCATATTGATAATGCTCTTAATCTCACCCAAGCCAACTTTAACCTAGAGTTTAGCTTAGCTAGAACACATAACTATCCAGCCTAGCTGTGTTGTTCCTGACTAACTTCACCGAAAACACGGCAGCAACCAACCGTGCTTCTAACTTAGTTTACCCAAACAATATGTCTAACTTAATTAACCTCAATCAACCTTAACAGATTAACAATTTGGGTCTCCAACACCCCCATCTCTTACTTATTCCCACTTTATTTCATTATAACTTATGATATATTTATAACATCACGCATCAGAGGCTGCAGCCCGAGTCTGACCGTTCCTCCTGGCGCTGCCTCCAGCTCTCTAACACGATTTAAGTTTGTTTTTAACCTGGGTGCAGTTTTTTGTCACTTTTCTTTCGCTTTAATTTCAAAACCCTTGTTATACTTTCTATTCATTTTCTGCAATTTGCTTTATCTTTACCATAATTTTAATTCACTTTTCTCTCGTTTTATTTTACTTTTTCACCAGCTTTGGAATCTGTCAACTAATTTCTCTTATTTTTTCTCTTGTTTCTCAGTTTGTGTGTTCACTTCTATGTCTGTTTATCTTCCTTTCTTTATTTGACTGCAACTCCACAGAGCCTCTAGTTCATTTTGCCCCAACTTTTTGTCCTTAATTCCAACTTTACGCCACTTTTGTCTCACTTTCTTCCACCTTTTCTTCAGTTCAAAGTTAAAGAATTTTTATATGTTCTTTTTCATACTTTCTGTATTTCATTTCTTATCATGTCACTAAAGGCAGGAGCCCACATATGCTGTCTCTTTTATGTTGTAGTGCCTTTCTCTTTCTTCAAAATAGTTTCACATTCTTTCCGTTTATGTATTTCTGGACCTACGTACCAACCTGAAATTTGGCTGACTTAAACCTCAGACCTGGTGCACCCAGTCACAAATTTCATGTCATTCCCTTACATGGGCCTTACAGACTGATCCTAGTTCGACCTTCTGAGACATAACGCTACGGAAGTCTTACTCTTCAGTGCAGGAAGAGCACAGTTACGTGGGCTAGCAAACAGTTGTATTTTCTAAGACTTTTGTCATGATCTTTCATTTCATACACTTGTGAAACTCTGATTGACTTTTTGAATTGGTTTTAACGGATTTTTTGTCTCTTTATCTTTCTTTCTATCGCTCATGTTAAAGATATATTACAATTGGTTCTTACTTTCATTTCACATTTCCTTTCCTTCATCTTGCGCCTCACCGTCACACTCTGATATCAGTTACCCATCATGAAAACGTCCCTTCCTTACCCCATCTCCAAATCCTCACTTCTTTATCTAATGGCTTCTCTACCCCCAACTTTCTCCCTCAGCTCTTCTCTACGTCATCTCTTCTTTGCCTCAACACTTCCCGATTAGCCCACTTCTCTAACCTTTTATCCATTCCTCCCATTCACATCAGCCTCCGCCCCAACATCAACCTCCTCCCCGTCCATCAACATCTTCCACATCGATCAACCTCCTCCTCATCCATCAGTCTCTCCCCCACCCCTTAGCATCAATATCTCCACCTCTTCCATCAACCTCCGCTCCACTCATCAACTTCCTCCACAAACATCAACTCCCACTTCCATTAATCAACCTTTTCTTCAAACATCTATCAGCCTCCATGTCGTCCATCCCCACCACACAATTTAGGCTCCACCATTACCCTCCACTGCATCTTCAACTTACGTCTACCCTCCCCTCCAATCTCCCTCACTTCCCCCCCCCCCTCATCCCCCACTCCATCGCGTCCACTGTCCACCAATCAGCTGGCGGCGTCTCCGTGACGCACAACCCTATTGGTGGAGATGTTGTTTTAGAACCAGCATTTCAAGTCGTTACTTACAATTACAGACGTAATTATCATAAGTCTCCCGCCGGAGATTACAGGAGCATTGTTCTTCGGTTATTTTATCACTCGCGGATTACTGGGCATTTCTTACCCTCAACTTACAAACCAAAATTCCATTATTTAGGAAGACTCTTCAGAAGCCCAGAGTAATTTTTCAGTTTTGGGAGTCCTGTAATCTGAAAACTAACCGTATGGAGCGGGGAAATAAGGGCAAAAATGGCGAATCTTGGCATATCTTGGTCCTACTTGTCTGGGGTTTCTCATCCGCCATGAGCCCGCGTGTTTGGCAATGTCTGTGCAAAATTTCACCCCTAATTTCGAAATTAATTTCGGTTCCCACTGTATAATCTTATTAAATTTGCATATTAATCAAGGGATTTTAATTAGAGTACACCCATAGTCTAATTTGCATACGGCCAATAATTGAGTTTCTCATTTGCATTTTAAACAAGTTGTTCTAAACTCTGCTTGCCTTTGTTGTTGGCAATACAATGCAGGAGACCCGAGTCCAGCACATTTCTCACACCTTTCGTTCATCCTTCTCTCGAGCTCAGTCGCTCCTCGCTCTCTGCCGCGGAAAATCCTCTCTGTACCGCCACGTGTGCAACCCTCTCACTTTTTCCTTATTCCCTACACGGCACCAGTCCACCTCCGAGCCACCTACGGCCCTCCAGGAGCCGAAGACGACGCGGCGCGCTAAAGACACCGCGACGAAACCAAGCAAAGTTGTGGATGATAGTCGAAGCGTTTCCCTTGATTAGGGTCAGCGGGCTGGGAATACATTACTGTACGTTTGAACATAATGTTTGGAGCAGCACATGCGAAACTGTAGAAATGCCATCCGACTTCTTGAATTCAATTATATCTCGTTTTGCCTCAGCGGAGATTAATTTCCTCGTGGTTTTCTAAGCCGCTAAGAATGGCGACGATATATATATATGTATAAACATTATTTTTTTTCCTTCGTCATTTCTGATCCTCCAGGGAAGCCTGTATATCAGGAGAACAAATGTTTATGCATATGTCGTTATAGATAACATGTAATTGCATGGAATTCAAATGCGGATACGCCGTTGCAACTTGCTGTTTGGAATCTCAATGAGTTGACTAAGTTTGTAGAGCCTGATTATTAGTTTATACCGCGGCATGGTATTCTATTGCGCCCGGACTCTTTGTCTTACTCGACGTAAAGATGCTCAGCTGTTGAGATGAGACTTAAGATGAGTTTACGAGACGAAGCAGCAGCATCTTCAGGGGAGTTTGGGGTGGCAAGAGAGAAAGAGTGTGGAGCGGCGGGATCTCCCGCTAACCACTAAACACCAGGCCTGCTCCCAAGTCCTTCAAACTTAAACTTAATTCGCGGGGCACCTGTGGTCTGCTGGGTCCCCTGCCCCTCCACCCCAGAGGCTCCACGCTACCCCCTCGCCTGGAGCTACCCCCTGGATCAGGGCCTTAAAAATATACCGTCTCCACGCGCTGCCCCGCATCGCTGGTACCTCAGGGATTAAATTCTAGCGTCACCCCTTGCATCAGAGCCACGCCACCACTACCCCTCCTCCACCGGTGTTGCCCCTTCTCTGACGCGGCTGCATCCCCCCCCCTCCATCCCCCCACCCAGACCTTCACAACTACCCCCTCCCCGGGACCCCACACTCACTATCACAACCTCTAATCTATATAACACATTAACATCAGTGAGAATCATTCCGGCTGCCTCCCTGCCCCCTCCTCTCTCCCTCGGCCTCTCTGAACCAACGTCCAGGGTTGTTCATGTCTCCCCAGGGACCCCCCACAACCCCCCACCACC
>JAYMFT010000040.1:785680-812607 GCA_038088735.1 Panulirus argus | reverse complement strand
ATATATATATATATATATATATATATATATATATATATATATTCATATATATATAAGCCAGGCGGCCCACTGCTGTAGTTCACGTACTCAGATACCCTTTAATAAGTTACATGTTTACGTATCTTTATAGACGGAATTAAACCGCACTTCAAATTTTATTTAGTGTTTGTTGTATTTCCTTTAAGACTAAAACTTCATTGGCCAGAAAGACGTGCCATTGATTACAAGAGATGTCTGTCTTTTTCCTTCTCTTCGTTAGAGTTGTATCATTAGAATCCCTATATTTTCGTGACCGTGATTTGTAAGTTACTATGTGTGTGTGTGTGTGTGTGTGTGTGTGTGTGTGTGTGTGTGTGAGTATTTACTTATTTGTGATTATCCACTAGTACTATACAGAGAGGGAGTTCTATACTCGCAGAGCCCATCTGTTAAACTTTCTCTGCGATCATACAACTTTTTAAACTTTAGTATGGCGTCCACATTCACATTCTCATTACTGAGTCTGTTCCATTAATCCACAACTGTCATACTTTAAGTTATTTCTTTCCGTCTTTCTTCTAGCAAGTTTCTTGCGCAATATCATATTGTCCTGTCTTTCCATCTTTCCAAGAACCGTTCGTCGTTGACGCTGTCAGAGTGGCTCAAATACTTAAAGGTTTGTTTCCATTACTCTTCATTATTCCATGACATTTAACCACTGTGAAGGCGCGTGTGCTTCACACCTACATCACCATGTCGTGTGAAGCCAGACTGACTTAAGTCTTATTACCCGAACTTCAAAATGATCATTTTTACGTACCTCGCATGACGTCATTACTTAGGCTTTATCACGTGACTCCTCAGGCTTTTCCATGTCACTGTTCAGGCTTTATAATCTTTAACCCAGACCTTTCCGTCTTTAAGATGCCTCTAACCCAGCTATATGATGCCACTAGCTAAGCTTTATGAAGCTACTAATCAATACTTTTTCATGCCACCAACTAATGCTTTTGACGTCACTAAGCAAGGCTTTATGGTGCCACTAACCAGTTCTCATGACTCAACTAACCAAGACTTTACGACCCCAGAAATCAGCCTTATGATGTCACTAAACAAGCCTGACGACATTTTCCAGACTTAGGCACGAAGGCACGACCCCTGAGCACGACAGCACGACCCTTGAGCACAGTAGTACAAACCATGAACACGACGATACGACCCCTACGTCTGATGACCTAACCTTTAACCTCAGTGTCAGGTCACAGCCAGGCCACCACACCCGACCCTCTGCACCGTCCCGTTGGATCTATAATGATCTTAAAAACACATACCCTTTCCAGACCGTACCATAAGAGCGTAATCACCATTGAAAAACAATAGTGAAAAACGTCTAGTGAATAAAACGCATGAAGTCAACACACACACACACACACACACACACGAGTGAATGAACCGCGACTCCCCCCCCCCCTCCCTCCCTCCCCCACTCTTACTACTCCATTGAGAAAAACTAGAAATAACGTGGAAGTTTTACTATAGCCACTACTGGCGCTACTCGAGCGTGTGACGCACACGCCCAGAGCCGTGTGGCTGTCAATACGGCTAATGGAACGGGCAAACATTACGCGCACATCAGCTGTTTGGGTAATGATACATAGTTCATTGAGGGAACGACCCTGCTTCAACCTCTCTCTCAGAAGTTTTCTAGTTTTCAAAATTTAGAATAAAAAACGAATCTATTTAGATATATATACAAATTACTTAATGTGTCAAGATGATGTGTACAAGATTCGCCTCGATGACATCGGTTAGAAATATTCGTAGCTGAGCTGATAAGAGAGATAAAGCTCTTGGATAAAGACACAATCGACAAGAGATTACGAAGCCTCAGTTCTGATATTTGCAGGCTGGAGGTGTTCGCCGCCGGAGCCATCTAGCAGCGAGTTGCCGAACCTGGCAGCGTCAGCAGCAGCGCGGGGAGAGGCCAGCCTGTCCACTCCTCCAAATGTTTATCATTCATTTCTCGTATCGGTTGGATCTTTCCTCAATTCTTGGCTCTCTCCATGGCTGCCTCATTCATGAAAGGACTTCTTTTTCATTCCATGAGTTAGATACACTTGTAAACTGGCATTCCTTCCACTGGGAGCGAAGAGGAGAGCACATCCGCTTCGAGCTCAGCAAAATTAAACGAGACGATAGCCAATGAAGAAGGTTGGAGGGGTGGGGGTTGGGGAGGGTCTCCGGCCGAGCGCTTCAACTTGCCCACATTATACGGCCGCTGGTGTCACGAGCCAGAGAATAAGGGAAATGTTTCGTGCTGGAAATGAACCGCAGTCTCCTCTTTAGAGCGACTAGACCATAACGCTAGCTGTACTCTGTGCCTGGACCCCAGCATCCTGCAGCCTCTAGCACTTCATTCTTCGGTGATGGAAGGAGGTTGTAGTCCGCCTGCAAGAGTCTTGCTTTTCTGTCATCATAACACTCCTAGTTTCATTATTCATACACGTTTTCAGCATTCGTTAGCGAGTCAACCATCAAGTTCACGGGATTCGTTCAAAAGAACTCTTTCCTTTTTTCATGATTCAGTCACCGAGGTTTCTTTAGTGAAGAGCTGTTCTTTGCGGTTCGGAAGTATGGGGACTCGGGGAGAGAGAATACGTGGCTTCCTTTGATATTCAGGCCAACGTCCGTGGTCCAGATGAAGCCATTATATCCTGCCTTATATCCTTCCAATATGACATGTATGAGCATAATATCTACCAGCCATAGGGTGTGCTCTCACCAAGTGTTGTAAGACTAATACTCACCGTGTTTCTTACCAGAGGTGATCAGAATCCTGATTCAGTAAACAGTAAAACGTCTGCCCCATCATTTTGCTTCTTTCCTTATTAACTGTATAGATCCCAGTTCCCTTCCTCCTCTTTCCTGATTCATGTTCCTATTGATACTTTGTTTTATATTCTTGCATTACAGCGATGGATCCTCGTAGCTTCCATTAATTAGGTTTATTGATCTTGTCGTTGGCCGATCCTCATGTATTTGTCAACTTTTAATCTTGTCTTCTCTTTGTTTGCCGTTCTTGAAGTCTTTCTCACAATTGTCTTTCATTTGTTCGTGACGTCCTCAGTTTTTCTGAGTCGTTGTTTTCCATATCTAAAAGTTATACGACTTTTTTTTTCTATGATCAATTTTGGGATTGTGCAGATATTTTGTAAGTTCGTTTGTATTCGTTTTAGATAATGGCAATGAATTGGTCTTTGTTTTTCAGCTAGATTGTTTGTGCTGTCATTACGTAATGTTAGTTGAGTTTCGATATTTTGATATATATTAACATCTTTATGCATCTTAAGTCATTTTGTGTCCTACAGGACGTACGGATCTACTATGATCTAAATATACAAAAAGATAGTATTTTTTATAAATAATCATATATTGTCTCACTTTGCGTTCCCAATGGTTTCTCTCTTTCTTTCGTTTCATTCACCATAAAGGAATGATTTTTTTCGTGATGTTTCTATCAGTCTTCTGTTGTCTGGGTGTCGTTTGATATCAGGATGGGAAGGGGGTATCGAACCCACGGTTCTGAGTTCTGGTGGGTTCCGAGTGAGCATCAGGAAACACGCCGCCAGTACAGGGAATTCCTGGCCGGTACTCACACGCCCGTGACCACACGACTCCTGCACACACTCCCACGCCTGCGCCGACACGCGCCTCACTGACCACACGCCTGGAAATTAACGTGAGTCTAACTACATTCTCTCTCTCTCTCTCTCTCTCTCTCTCTCTCTCTCTCTCTCTCTCTCTCTCCCTCTCTTACCATACACTACTCCATATACTTTCCCTCGCACGCCCACGCCAGCACACGGGCGTGGGTGGTGGCGTGGGTGCGGGCGGGCCGAGGAAGTCCCATGGTAATGGCGTGCGAGGGAGTGAGTGCATCCAGTATGGGTCGAGTCATTACCCATGGTGACAAATGTTAATTACTTCCCCGGGGTCGAGTGTGACCCAGCCGCTGGGAAGCCACGGCCAGGTGGGTCATTAACACGGTATTAACACCATGTTAACATTTTGTTAACATTTTCTTAAAACTGGGCTTACATTTTTACCTGACCGCTAGAAAACCGCGGTAAGGTGAGCCTTTAACATTGTTGATTCAACATTATTTTTGTTAAGTATTCCACTATGTTGAAGTTATGGTAACATTGTTTAACATAATGTTAACAGTGTGTGCCAGTTACGTTGTATTGATATTTTGTTAACATTGTGTTCATTTTCGTTATGGTTACATCAGTATTGTGTCAGTAATATGTGAACACTATTAACATTATGTTGAAACTGTGTTGAAACTATATCAACATTGTATCAGTGTCATGTTAACATTGTATGAACATTACGTGAACCTTTTCTTAGCACTACATATTCACTGTACTGACAAAGTTAGCAATATCTTTTCATTAGGCTAACAATTTCAACATCATGTTTAAATTCTTCTGACACAAGATTGATTCTATCATCACTGCAGTAGAATAATTTCAGTGTTGAATTAACACGATATGACCACAGGGAATAAATGCAGGTACAAAATAGTTCAAATATATTACTACAAGAACATAACATTAACGTTATAATTAACACTGTAATAACGATTTACTGATGAGTAACAATGACGCCAAATTGATGCTCATTTAGCGCCAGATTAAGCCTGGCTAAGTACGAAATTAACTGTGAAAATAGATATTAAATACACTTTATCTTCACGTAAAATCAACCGAATCTGACGCAAAATATCGTAAGATTAACGTTATATTTACAAAGAATTAATAATTGTAATACTCTTGGCTAACTTTTGAGTGATTTGAAACTGGTTATTATCTTATTATCAATGCATATACAAAACGTTTATATCTATTAATATTATCAAAATATCATTTTCATGATTTGAACAGCAGATAAATGTATCAGAGACCTACAGGAATTCTTTGTTTTGCCTTGATTTCATATCACCAGCGGGTCGAACGCAATCAGACTCAACCAGGAATGTGTTACCATATCAGTAATAAACTTAACATCAAACTCGCACTTATGGGTCTTTGAGATCATGACCAAGAAGAAATTAACAAATGTTATGACGGTTTGTTAGAAAGTTAATAGAAATTTCCCCCTGTATTAGCAAACTATCATTGACGTGATACAGATTTATATGAAATCAGAGCCATAATCGTCAAAAGTTTAAAATCATTTTATCCTGAATCAACTATGAAAAGTTTATGTTAATATTCTTTTATGGAATATCATTACATTACGTTACAAACAAACTAGTGTTAACAAGTTCAAATTAATCGTTCAAGAACAATGTTCATGGTTCGGTCTTTTTACCCAGCACCATGGTAACAGTAATTTAACACTATTTCAACACCTACGTACTTTCATGATAATCTATTATTAACAATAACTTGATACTATCAGTGATTTCGCATTAAATTAATTAGTAAGTGATAATGAACATTCTCTTGATTGTCATTAATTCATTGTGTGTGTGTAGGTTGCTATATTACTGTTGCAGTCTCGACAACTTCCTATATTAACATCACCACATTAACAGCAGTCAGAAACTAGTGTTAATCCATATCATATAAAACTTGACCATTACCCCTTCAGCACGACTATACAAGACGTGAGCACGATGATAATACCACCTTTACCTCGTAACGTTGTGCTTGAGGGTCGAACCGTCGTAGTGAAAGGTACTCATAGGTCGTACCATTGTACCGTCGTACCATCGTTACGTCGTACCGTCGTGTTCAAGGTGTGTGAGGTTCCTCAAGTCCGAAAGTAATTAACAGTAAAATAGGATTTGTGGAAAACAAAGTATGACTGATGTAATTTCTTTTGTACCAAATGTTTAATTTTGAGGCAAGATATAAATATGAAATATATGAAATATTGCATTTCTTATTAGATAATATAAATGGACCTCGTGTCATGGTTGTGAAAGACGGAATGTATGATAAAAGCCAAGGGTGATATAGCCTGGTTAGGGGAAGAAAGAGCAGCGGTGTAGATGAGACCGTAGAGGCTGTTAGAGGCTCAATGGGCATTAAAGATCCACAGCTTTTTATAACGTGATTGCAAGAGAGAATAAGCTTTTTGCAATAGGAAAAACATTTGTAAATATCAAACTTAAACAAAAATAAATTAGAAGTATCATTAAAAACTAGAGTTGCTGTAGAGATACAGCTATAGTAAGATTTACAGGAGTCGTATCATGAAATTTTGCCCAAGCAACTGATCCAGATTATAAGAATGTAAACATTTTAAGACACGCATCAACGTTGCCAGGCCAGGTGGGGCAGAACGCTCTGTCTTGCCGCCTCCCTCCCCCCTCCTTCAGGTGAGGCAGGTGACTCCGTAAATCTGGTAAAAACGAAGTTGAGACGCTAAAGTTTTCTCACAGTGGTATATTTATCTAGCATAAGCTACAGGACGGGTACCAACTGGCCCAGCTATTGGTTCAGTTAGCCATATGTCACAGTGCCTGTGATTGGTGGCCTGCTATGACGCGATTTAATCCCGCTATCTGATTGGTCCATTATTACGTCTGTCTTTGGTGTGATTGACAGTGGCAGTGACGCACATGAGGAGGTGACCATGAACGCTGCGATATAATTGGTCGGATTAAAATCAGCTCATATGGTCATTGGTCAGCTGTCCGGTTGGGGGCGGGACGGACGCGACAAACCTTCTCGATATTACCTGCAGACATTAGCGGTTGAGAGGCATTCTGTCGATACCTACTTTTCACGAGAGAGAGAGAGAGAGAGAGAGAGGGAGAGAGAGAGTGTGTGTGTGTGTGTGTGTGTGTGTGCGTGTACTTACCACCTACAGAAATACCTAGAGAGGGAGAAGGGGCACATACGTACTTCCCTATTTAGAGAGCGCGAGAGTGGCTGTGTACATACCTAGCTACCCACTCCAAGAGAGGGAGATTACTTACATGCCTGTGAGAGAGAGAGAGAACAGTACTACGAGAGAGGAGGAGCTAAACATCACTTTAAGACACGGTCATTCGCGATGCCCTTTTTACAAGTCGTCATCCCTTCGACTCTGTCTGTTGGTCGAGGTCATTACTCCAAATCCTCTGTTGGAAACCCTCCGTTTAGAGGACCATAGTCATATTGGACTCATTCATCGAGAGGTTTCATTTGTCTCTAGGTTTGTGAGCCAACTGAATGGGAATAAAAATGAACCAGCAGGTCGATTTCAGAGCTCAGATGCTTAGTCTTGTCACGCTTATGTTAACGGGTAGGAAATATGCAGTTTGAAGCCGACTAGCTGAAAGCTTAAGTTCCTGTCAGAATCAGAGAAGCTTCAAGGTTACATTCCTATTAGATATTAACGTACTTAAAGCTTACATTCCTGTCAGAATCAAATGCTCAAAGCCTCTGCGAGTATTCTCACCAGAATGAAGTAAGCATTTGAGGGGGCACCTCAATTTCTCTCGGTAACATAGCAACATTATCATCATCATTAGCAAAACCAACGGAAACGGGAACAACAGTAACACCAACGCCTCTACCATGAACAGTATAGCAACAGAGTCACTGAAGAGATAACAACGGGGGGTTTGGCCGGCTCCGGCAACAGACACAACAGGAACACCATAAGCACCAAAACCCTGAGAATCACAAGATCAAAGGTGAGAGTAACGCTCTGTTAATGACAGCAACGGTACTAATATCATCATCGGTGAATTAACGGAGGAAACAGAGGCATTAACAAGGGTGCTTCCACTCAGAACTAGCAGCAAAGGCAGCGGCAATCACCCAGAAAACAGCAACTGCTGAAGCAGCTGCGTCTGCCTAACACAAACTGACCACCGCAGAGGAGGCATCAACCCCCACACCACCACCACCCACAGTACAACGCCCATGCGACGCCACTTACACCACAGGACACTAGAACTTTGCATGGCAGCAATAGACAATGATGTAAGAAATCACGAAAAGTATGAACAGTTGAAGAAAAGAATATATATATATATATATATATATATATATATATATATATATATATATATATATATATTGGTGGGAGATTCTTGTTGTAAGATCAAAATCCTTCTATATACTTTTCTAAAAAGATGCCACCAATCAGGTTGACACATAAAACGAAACTTAAGGCTCTAAAGTGAACCTAACAGTTATAACGTCTTCTGTAACACCCTCGTACGTACAGAAGGAGTTATAGCAATAGAGAAACAGCAGCAAAATTATTGGCAAACGGTTGTATTATAAACAGCATTAGAAGGAGCAACAGTAGCCACAAAGGCAGTGGTGAAACAACTGCTACAGCAGTAGGAACACAAGAAGTAGATCATAGAAGTAACAGTACCAAAAACAGTAACAAAAGTAAAAGCAGCAAGAGGCACAGCAAAACCAGCAGCAGCATCAAGGAAAGAAACAGTGGCAAAAGCAACGGTAGAAGTAACAGCAGCAGGAGAAGCAGGAGGCGCTGCAGAAGCAACAGCAAGCGAAGCAGGCGAAGCAAGAGCAGCAGGAGCAGCAGCGTCGACAGTAGAAGTCTTCCTAACGTAGTTCAATATTGGCCGGCTCTAAGGCTACTGACACCCCATTTGTAAGTGGCGACAGGACGGGGCCCGGCGAGAGGTCATAGTCTCACTTCCACCCGGATGGCTGGGTCATTTAAGGTCGTTTGAGGTCATTTAGAGGCACGTTCGTTATAATAAAACTATGCGGGGTCTATTGGCTCTCCGATGGGGGCCCCTGCAGACCTCTCTGCTCCGGGGTAAGACACAGAAGGCTTCGTTTTTTATGTATATAAATATTACTATTTCGTAAAGAACAGAACGACTTGGGGACTGACCTCTCCCCTGGAAGTCTTCTGTGACCCATTTTGATTTCTTTAACACCTTCACTCTCTTAGATGGTTGGAAAATACGAGGTTAAAACGTGTCGTCCTCAGGTCAGCACGCGTGTGTTTGAGGCCTGATTATTGGAGGGTAAGAGCTGAGTGCGTGGGAAGGGAGGAGCCGGGACCAGCTACAGTAAACAGGGGCCGGCAGGCCGTCAGGGCCGAGCGTCCAGACTTGAAATGACCACCCAGCATAAATATTGCCACTGGAGTCGCTTTTAACACGATGGGAAGCAAGATTACGCCTGTGATTATCCTCTTCTGATCTACAACATCGACGAGCTCCGCCAGGACACTGGGAAGCTTATGAAATACTCATAGTGTATCTGGTTTCAACACGAAGGTCCTTAGTAAAGATGTGATCGTACGGCCGACAACAGCACGAGGGAGGTGGCGGTGCCTAACTTCTCGTACTTCAATTACTTCGTATCAAGTATTATCATTTACTGGGGGCTGCTGGGGGCCCGTCCCCTGGTCACCGAGGGTCAGGCTGGCCTGGTCACAGCCTCAGGGGGCGTGACCTCATGTATCCTCACGTTGGGTTGTATTCGTAGTGTCCCTGGGTGTATTGTGCTCATATTAGATGTGGATTATGAAAACCTGCAGCACCTACACACACACACACACACACGATAGTGATCCCAGTGGTGACGGTATATTACGCCACTACAAGTCCGACGGTCTGGCAGCTTCGGTATATCCAGCATATCAACATACACCCGTGAGAGCGACATACTGTCCAGCTGTGCTGCTGCAGCTGGGGGAGTGCAGCCGACGCCGCAGCAGCATCTCCTCGTGCATCTCATCTGCCCCAAAGTTTGCAGCAACAAGCGCAGCATGGTGGCTACTGCCTCGAGTTGAATGACTCTCACAGCCTGGAACATACACCCATAGTTCCATAATTACAGACAGCAGCAGGATGGGGTAATCTCAGTCCGAGGACACCCCGCCAGGAGCAGAGTCCGGCACGTCCTACCGACGGACCAGACGACGAGGTAAGTCCTCAGGAGGGCCCCGTAGGATCCTGCACGGGAGGAACTAACGCTGAAAGTGGGAACAAATGATAATTATATTCTCTTGTGTTTGTTGTAGTTTGTGAGGCACTCGAGATTTCGTAACCCAATGGTCGTGATGACCCGTCACCGCACCTGTGGCACTAATGGTAACTGGTCGATCCTCTCACTGCTTCTTATACGTACTGTTGCAACGAAAGACTGAACAGTAACTAAAGGAACTGTTACTACTACTACTACTACTACTACTATTATTGATACTATTACTACTACTTGAGGATCAATTTGACCTCAAGATTATTACAGTCACTTTTACTGAAACAGCAACAACTACCACAACTGATATGATTCGGTTGTTTTCCTTACTGAAAGAAATGTGACACTCAAATCCCATCCAGTGCTGCTGGTACTGGTGCTATTACCACTACTGCTACTCATGCCAGAGCCATAACATCAACCAGGAGAACCATCATCACCCATACCATCACAACCATTACCCTCCTCCAACGGCCCCAACAAGGCACCTTAACAGAGCTGTTAACGTCTAACGGGCGAGGTGCAACGGCTGACCTAATCCCACCTTGTTTTCCCTTAGTCTTAAACTCCTGGAGGTGGTCAGTATATCAAACGACCCAACTAGCTCGTTATCATTGTCCAGCCTAAACAACCCCCCTGGGTTGTTAGCCATTTAGGAGACCCCATAAGCTTTGAATACTTTCTTGTCTCTTTTAACAGTGGCTAGGATTGGCCCGAGCGGGTTAAGTTGTCACAATATTTCCGAAAGACAGACCGTGATTGGCCAAGGGATCGCTGAGGGGGTCTGCCCTTGACTCCTGAGTCTTGGGAGAAGTTGGTGTTTGCTGTGTATAAACATCTCTCCTGCCACTGGCTGGGGAACCACCAGTACAAGTTCCTATTGGTTCAACGCCATCAATGCAAGCTGCAATTGGCTGGGCATCACAAACAAAGGTTGCTATTGGTTGAGCATCACCAACAGAGGCTGTTCTTGACTGAACATCACCATCTGAGGCTGCTATTGGTCAGACATCAGTAACACAAGCTACCGTTAGTTCAACGCCACCAAGAGAAGCTGCTGCTATTGGTCAGACATCACAAGAAGAGGTCATCACTGACATCAGATGAGGGTCATGCTGTCATCACCGCCTGACTGCATTTGTCAGGTCTTTTGTCCTGTATTCTCTTCTCTCTCACCTTTCCATATATGTTTATGATTTGTCGATTCCATATACCAACCTTATCGACCGAACGCCACCTCTTGAATGATTTGGAAAAGAAGCGTTGGCCCCATGTCACAGTGTTGGAATATTCTTATTACATTTTGTTACGAAAGAACATTTGCAGAAATCTGTATAATTAAAGAATATGATACATTTTTCTTTCATATTTTTCATTCTTTTGATTACTGGTTTCGTTGCATTAACAGACTGTATTACTTCACGTCACCTTCCTGGTGGGCTTGCATCACCCCTCGCTGCAGTCGTCCATTCTGAAGCTGTAGCCCCAGTCATGCAGGATGTCTTGCATTTCATGAGAGATTTAGAAGCAAAAATGAGATTATCATTCAAAAATTATCCATGAATTAACGAATCGAAAAAACAGTTGACATCAGTTTAACTTGACTGGAAACGCTGAGGATACTGATATACGAGTGTACATATACATTTATATGCAGACATACGTAATGATATAGAGGTAATAATGACTGGAATACTGTGTCGAGTATGGCAAGAAATTCCCACGTGAGTCATGGCTTGCAGTCTCCACACTCTGAGATAATTAATCGTCTGATAATTTCCTGTTGCACCTCATTATCCTTTAATTGGTCGTTTAGGACGAGTTCCTCCAGTGGTGTTGGGTCTACCTACCACCCCCCCCCTCCCTGCCCCCTCCCTCACAATTCTCGTAGGTACCTCATCCAATCAGCGACTTCTGCTTATGGCTAAAACAGTGCACGGAGTTCAACCGCTGTAATTACACTTTATTTATGATGATATCTCAAAAATAATAAGCAGTTTTTCAAGCGAGATTTTTGTGATGCACTCAAAATAAGTACACCATCAGATGTCCCATTTTGTTATTGAAATCTCCCAGTTTTATTGCATTTTGGACTTACTGTTCTATAGATTTCGTTTATCAATTCACACATTTCAAAGTAATGTGGTGGACTCAACTTTCATACTGGAGACGAGCGAGAAAGAGCAATCATTCTCTCTTGTCTTTCCCATTCCCCCCTCCCTCCCCATCACACACACACACACACACACACACACACATGGAGGAAGTTATCAGTCCTGACGACGCTCTGGATTACATTATAAAAATCCAATGACGAGGACGATTCTGTGATCATTTGACCTACAACATAATTGTTTCATTATCTTTCATAAGTTTTAAGCTTGGGTTTAATGCAAATATGATCATTACCGAGACAATTATCCCGCCCAGGGATGTACGCTCTTTCTTGGAACGAAATTCTCGTAATTATCACAGTTATTATTTTTCTGTAATTACTTCTGTAAGCTGAGCAAGGCGAGCATTAGCATGGAGTTCCTCTAATGATTATCAAGAAGTCTTCTTTACAACCCAACCCCAGGCGAACGCTCCACACCAACCCCCATCGACTCCCCCATCAACACCCACCCCATCAAACCAACCCCATCCCACAGTAACCCCCCCACCACACACCGACCCTCACCCCATAAATCCCACGCCCCACATCAACCTTCTCCCCGTCAACCCCACCACACTTTACACTATCCTTCAGTCCATCATCCCTCACCATATCAACCTTCAACCCGTCAACCCACACCCCACATCAACCCTCCCCCCGTCAACCCCACACCCGTCAGAGCACACACACACGCAACCCTCTTCCTATGAAATCGCACGCCACACCAACCCTCCCCCGTCAACCCCACGCCAAGCCTCACCACATCAAGCCACACCCCACACCCTCCACCAATAATTACCTGGACCTCCCCATCGGCCTCGCTAATCATAGAACTTCTTCCGAATATTAACGACGAATGTGTTGTAACCCCAACAACCTCCGCATCCTTCCATTACTAAGCACAACTCACAAACGCGTTCCCTCTGGTTACAACCGGGCCTGCAGCAGCTAAAACATCCAAACTCCATTCTACAACACACACACACACACAAACACACACACACACACACACATCTTTTACCATCATTTAAACTTTTTTCCTAAAAGTTTAGTTTAGATATCGTGTTAAAAAAAGTAGGAAGGACTGGTGTGAATACTAATTATGATAAACATTGAGCTGGATTAATGAGCGAACAGGCTGGGAGGTCTAACTGCCTGGTTTATGATGCACGTATCACCAGGGGGCCGGGGGCCCCATGTGTCCCTGTAAGGCACGTATCACTGGAGGATGGGGGCCCACGTGTCCCTCTGAGACATGTGTCAGCTGGAGGGGCCTGGGCCCGTGCGTCCCTCTGAGGGACGTATCACTTGGAGGGGATGGGTTCCATGTGTCCTATGACGCACGTATCACCTGGGGGCCCGGGGCCCATGTGTCCCTCCCCCCAGCAGTAATGAGTCGTCAGGCTGGACCGCAAAAGTGAGAGGAAGTCCCGTTCCCTCAGATTACTGTGTATAGAGGCATGTACACTGGGGTGTGGTGTCCTCATGTATGACTGTATACACATGGGGTCTCCTTGCATGTGTGTATGTCCCTGTGAATGTATGATTGCATGAACAGATTTTATTCTAGTATGTATATATTTGTATATGCGTGGCTGCATGTGTTTCCTTAAATAAGTTCGTTAATGATATACGTTTACATGCCTAGGTATGTGCATAGGTATGGCTATATATATATATATATATATATATATATATATATATATTTACATACATTGTAGTTTCCTTTCTAATGTGAGTAAAAATGAGTGTTGATTTACGTAAACAATATATTGGAAATATTCTTTTAAGATATCTGTACAGTGAAGGTTAGTATGATACATTCTTCAGTGATTCTGAAATAACAATATTCATGCCTTTGCGTCTAGCTGACTGGTCTTTACCATATAACTTCGTCATAGGCCAGTACACCTATTACCTGTATTCCCTGTGTATGAATGTACCAGCGTCTTACTGATCCTCACTATCAATATCACCATCACTATCTCTCCTCTCATCATCCTCACCATCATCAAACCATAAACACAATGACCCACTGGCCTCCATCACGGGATGGTCACCAAGCCTTATCGTGGCACACCTCACCAAGCACTCACAGCTCCCTCCCTCTCTCCCTATGTCACTCGAGCTCCCTGGTGATCTGCTTGGTGCCAGGAAGTCTGTTGCTTGGTGCAACTGTCAACGCCGTTACTTTTTCTTTCTCCTATCGCTCCGTTTTTTCTTGGCATCAGAATTCCGAGCGTTTATTGAAACGCTAAAACATTTCTAATTGTTTTGGTTTGGCTGTAGGAAGTTGATCTGGCCGGGGAGTTTTGTTGCGCACTTCCTGTGGTTAGCGATGTACTCCTTTATGTGGATAGTGGCGCAGAAGGGAAAAGGAAATTCATAAGACTTTCGTCTTACAGAAGGATCCCAGATAATCTGATTATACGGATGCAAGTTATAGAGACACAAATCACTCTTCTAAGGGTTCTATCTCATTTATCTTCCACATAGTTGTAGACCTTATTGACTGCTTCCTATAATAACCTCTTGAGTACGATAACTTAACTTTTGCGTTCAATTATTACATTCGTCGTCCTCCAAGGGTTAAGTCATCCTTCTCTTGTATTATCAACTTATCATGATTCCTCGTAAATTCATCAGGTAAGTTTATATGTTTTGTATAATTTAGTGTAGCCTGCTTACCATTATTGTCGTCTTAAAGACTTAGTATATGTAGTATACTTAGTATATTTCATAATGCTACCCATATAATAATAATCTTCCGCCTCGTGTGTTGTAATCAGACATCTAAGTAACCAGGAAATAAGACATTTTCTGAAGATTTTTTTTTGTTTTTTGTTTTTGTTTTGTAAGGAAGGCCGACCGAGACTTTTGCCCTTAGCAAGAGTGACTGATCGAGTTGTGGTCTGTGATACCAGTTGGTCGAGCTGTGGTCAGTGGTGAAGGCTGGGAGTATCTGAATCATACTAAAACACACACACACACACACACGCACACATACACGCACACACATTTTTGTGTTCAAACAGATAATAAAACATAAAGACAGGCGGAAACAGGCTAACAGACAGATAGCCACAGGCGGACAGACAGCGAGTCAGGGAGAGCAAATCCAACATTCTTCTTAAATCACAAGAACACTTCATCATTAAGACAGAATTGTCGCCTCGATTCAGTTTAGAGGCACGGCAATATAGACGCACACAAAATATAAATGTGCACACGGTATAGACGTGTACACGATATAGATGTTCACACAGTACATTATCATCTGACTTCAATTTGAGAAAAAGTATAATGAGCGAATAAATCATCTAGATGGCCCTTCCCCCTAGCGTCCATTCCCCCTAGCGGCAGAGAACAAGACCTTATAACGTTGCTAAGTTACGTCACACAGTATGGATATGGTAATGTGGGGTACGTGTGTGAATGCTCTTTGATGACGACGAACGCTATAGTGAGAGTACGACTAAACACATTTTCGTCCCGTCCGTGACGGCACCAGGTCGGTACAAGCCATAGAGGCAAGAGCCATCATAACTATGCTCGCTCTCGGACGAACACAATAATGAATTGAAATTATTGTCTTCGTGGTGTGCAAGTAAAGCATTATAAGGCCCAAAAATGAGGCAGGAATGATATATATGACAAGAGTTAAAACCCCGGGAGAGAGGCTGAATTCTGAGCCCTGTGCTGGGTCCCACTCCTGGCTGTAATTACACTATTAATATGCACATCGCCTGGACAATAAAAAGCAATGAGTTTATGAATTACTTGTAATTTGCCGCAGCCTGACAGTTTATCAAATTATTCAGAGAGCAGCACAACCTCGTCTTACGTTCCTCTGAGCCATTGTAGGAAAATGTTTTTGAAAGTACTCCATGATGATGGCCGTCTGGGATGCTGGCTGTATTGTGAGGAGGGAGTTCAACCATGTTCTCTCCTGGGCAGGAATATGTACCAATGCAGGTCAATGTGATTATGTATCAAGAGATGTCAAGAAAGACATTACATAACTTGATTGAAATTCAAAATAGCCGTGCGAGTAAGGAACTTATCACTGTGAATATAGACATTCTTGCCGTTCGTTTCACTGCTGAACAGGGCTAGGCAACCAACTGTTGAACAGGGTCATGCAACTGTTTGTTGAACAGAGCCTTGGGACAGATTGCTGAACAGGGCCAGGCAAATGACTGCCGAATAAAGCCAGGTAATCGACTGCTGAACAGAGTGAGGCAATAGACTGCTAAACAAGACCAAACAACTGATTGTTGAACAAGGCAAGGCAACAGAATGTTGAACAGGGTCAGGAAACACACTGTTGATCAGGGCCAGACAACTGGTTGTTGAATAGGCCCAAGCAACAGAATGTTGAACTCTTCAGACAACAGACTGCAGAACAACGCCAGGTACTCGCTCTACTGCTGAACAGAAGCAGTCAACACGCCTCCCGTGCACAGAGCCCGGCTGGCACAGAGTGCCACGGACGGTGCCAGCGCCGCCCCGGGCTCCTCGCCGTCCGCCAGAAATTTGTCAAATTGCTGAGCGTTGTTCTGGTGTTGGAGGGCCTAAATTAGACGCACGTGTGTAAGTTAGCCCCCAGGACCCTAACAGATGCAAAGTAGCGTACATAAATATATCGCGGTCCAGCCGGACGGAGCCACAGAAGAGAAAATTGGTTGCTTTTCCAGCGTCGAATCCAGCTTGCTTACCTCACTGACACCGGCTGAAGACACGCTGGATTACCAGCACGACTGATGAATGGACTTCTTCCTCATTACGGTAATGATAACAACTGTAATAATGATAGCAATAAAGATGATAATAATGAATATAATATTTGCAATGATAATGATAATAATAATAGTAATTATAATGATAATGATGATGATAATAGTCACAATAATGATAATTATGATATATCAAGCTATATTCTAAACTGAACTTTGTCAGTTTCTTTAAGACAAATAACTGGGTCTCGTGCTAGTAAGAAAGATGTGGGATTTTTCCCCCAAACACCGATTTTTGCTGTGTTGCTTACCTTTAACTGCAGGTGTCTGGGTCAGGGTCGACACCTTGACATTTGCAGCGATTACCTGCACATCCACAACATGACCTGGATCTAAATCCTATAATAGGAAGCAGAAAGTCCACTGAGAACACATCCCAGAAAAGAGTAAAAATGAGTTGGCTCTCATGCAGACCATAAAACACACATGAGAGTCTACTAAATAAACCAGAGCCGGGAGGGATAAATATGGGACGTAAACCGAAGGAGAATATGCAGAATCGGCCGTGAAAAAGACACATCATGACGTAGATATGTGTAGGTGAGTAGACTTGGCGAAAACCACAGGGATCAGATTCTAAGGCGTACCTGGTGGGTCGGGTGGTGTAGACTGAACCTAATTTGTGTGACGCTGTGCCGTTGTTGGGGCAACAGCAGCAGCAGCAGCAACAACAGCAGTAGCAGCAGCGGCAACAGCAGCAGCAGCAGCAACAAGAACAACATCAGCAGGAGCACGGGCAGCAGCAGCAGCAGCAGCAACAGTGGACAGAGGCCGCCCCTACTTGTCTTGCATGAGAGCGGCGCAGCAATAATTACATGTTGGAGGGACGCCTGATTTATTCCCGTAATTTGGATTGAAATGTATGTGCATTGCTGATAGGCCGGTGGAGCTGGCGTGGAGGGAGGCAGGGAGGGACTTGGGTAAGTGTGAGGACGAGGGTGTGAAGATTAGAGTGAGTTAGCGTGTGGGGAGGGGCTATTTAGAGAGTGCGGCGGTGTGAGTGTGAATACCGGGATGCCTCTGATTATTGTCGGAGGCTTATGGAAGGGAGGAGCAGGAGAGGGAGAAGAGGAAGAGGAGGTGGAGGAGAAGAAGAAGAAGCAGAGGAGGAAAAGGAGGAGGAGAAGAGAAGTGGAGGGAGAGAAGGGAGTACGAGATGAAAGGATAAGGGTAAATGAGTGAGAGGGAGAAGCAAGGCCAGGAGGTAGGAACGTGAGGGAGGGAGGGAGCGAAGGTGAAGCCAGCCTACGGGGAGGTTGTGGGGGAGAATAAGAGTCACTAGAGAGGGAGAGTGTGGGAGGGAGTGAGGGTGACCAACAGTGAAGTGATACTTGGGGAGAGCGGGGAAGAAGGTGTAAACGTCCAGAGCTTGTTAAGCTTGGCTGGGAGGGAGGGTGGAGGGTCGGGCAAGGGAGGGATGAGGGGGAGGGAGAGTGGGGGAGGGAAGGGGGAGAAACACTGGGGGGGGAGGGGGGAACTGTAGTGAAGCGAAGGGACTAAAGTATGAAAGGGAGGAGTGAACTGGGTTCAATATAGCAGGGGTGGAGTTAGAGGCTGATAGCGTGGAGGAAATTGTACGTCTGGAGTTGAGTGAATGGTGGAGGGATGGAGTGGCGTGAGGAATAAGTGGAGGGATCTGAACTACGGTCTGAAGAGGTGGAGTGACTGGTATTTAGTACGGAGTAGTTTAATCTGAAACGGGTACAAATATAACGGCGTCAAGGAGAGGTGGCTGGATATGTAATCCAAGGGGCATCTAAGATAAGAGGAAGGTGGTGTAAGGATAAAGGGGTGATTAGAGGAGGCTCTGTGATGGTAAGTGAAGGAAAGAGATAATGGCAAGGAAGGGGAGGTGGCTGGCTCCCGTGTGGTGTGTGTGTCTCCGGCAGAACATTGGTGGGGTTGGAACCGCTCCCCAGACTCGCAGGGGTTGGGGAGAAGCCAGGGGGAGAGGAGGGAGGAGGGAGGGAGGGAGGGCGAGAGAGAGAGAGAGAGAGAGAGAGAGAGAGAGAGAGAGAGAGATTAAGGTAAAGCGAAAATGAGCGGTAAAAGGAGAATTAGAATAAGACCATACGTCTGTGAGGAAGTTGGATCTTGGATGAGAATAAGGTAATAAATAGTGAGGAACTGGAGAAACTGAATGAGTGATTATGAGTGACGTTGAGAATGAAACATTACGAGGGAAAGTGAGCTTAGAAGAATTAGAAACCAAAAGGGTCATATGAATAAATACTCAAATACGAGGGAGACAGACAGACAGAAAGAGACGGACAATTAACACCAAGAGAAGGCAAAATTCAGAAACACCGACGATTTGAGATAAGAATGTTGAGAGAGCAGGAGAGATTCAGATACTTAGAGAGACTGGGTCATACTAAGAGACCATTTAGAGACAAGGAGAGACATGACATGAAGTAAATCCTATGGATATGTTTCACGAGTAACAGATGAAAGAAGCTTAATAATGTGAGTCTAGCGGCGTGAAGTGGGTGTTATGAGGATGTTGGTATGAGGTGGTGGTATGAGGATGCTAGTATAAAGGTGGTAGTATAAGGGTGGTAGTATGAGGGTGAAGCTGTAGGAACAAAGTTACGAGGCAAGTTGGTGGGGGTGTAATGTTTGGGCTGTGAGCGAGGATATTTCTCTGTAAAACTTAAACAAATATTCTTTGAACTGTTATCGAATATCATCAAGATATAATTGTCTATTAATTTCTCTAGAAAACTGTTAGTTGTTGCTTAGATGTGGTTTATGTGGTCTGACCGTCTAGAGAGTGGCATGGAAGAGACACACAAAAAATAAAAGTATTTAGGACAAAAGTTAGTTTATTTTTCGAGTCACTGACTCTGTTCTCGTGAAAGTGTGTTTGCATAAGCGAGTGTAAAGTGTATAAATGTGAATTTGCGTTAGTATGTTTTTATGTTTTTTGAGTGTATGACTGTGTAATTCTTAGAGTGTGCACCTTTGGGTGTCGGTCCTGATGGGTGTGTGTCTGTGTTTGTATCTGTCTAAGGTGTGTGTGTGTATGTGTGTGTACCACTAACAGGTCCTGTCAAGAAGAGTCAGAGAAATCGTTAAGAGGAGAGACTCAGAGTAAAGAGTGAGATTAACCTTAGGAACTGTACATAACTAAGTGGCGCCAGCTATACCCAGCAAGAGGTCCCATAAATAGGTTCCCTTAAGTAGACCCCTAAACAGATACCACAAACAGGTCCCCTTAATGGGTGTTACAGACAGGTCCACCTAATAGGTGTTATAAAGAGATACCCAAACCAGGAGTCATAGAAAGGTCCCCTAATAGGTGTTAAGGAGAGACCCCAACAGGTGCTATAGAGCGGTTCACGCACCTTTGCCTACCGGTTGAGAACAGGAGTTTTAGGATTCGGATGCCACTATACGTACGTATGCACTTCCCTTACGGTCCGTAAGCATCGCAGTGCCTTGGAGTATTTACAAAGATCAAAGTTCAGGCAAAAAATATTGGGAAATGAGTGCGCTGGCAGGGGTGTTGCCCCAGCTCTTCTCCTGGGCGTCATCTGATGGTTGTGAACACGAGAATGAAATAAAAAAAGGACCGCTTGTGCAAAGATTGTGGACCACATCAGCGGACTACATGCCTCCCCATACGGGAAAGACAGAATTACATTCGTGCTGTAGGCCGGTGTATTATCAACCACCAGTTGTGTTCAGTTCTTCGTGAAAGGTTTGTAAAGAGAGGAAAGTTTAACAGTTAACCTCAGGAAATGACTCTTGAGAAGAACCGAAGAAAATGATTATGATTACATCAGGAAAGGTGATTACTCTGCTCGTGTCTTTCATCCCATAACTTATCACACTCCGTCTCTCCGATCACTGGCTCTTTGTTCTCCTCCTATAATCTCGCTTCTTCCTTATTTCTTCAGCTTCCATCCATTTCTTACTATCCTCCCCTCGTTCCTTCTTTTCCCTCACTATCTCACTCAACTCTGGGAGGAAATTGATGTAGAAGTCCTCCCTCTCCTCCCCAGCTCTCTCCCCCTCTCCCCCCTGCTGTCTCCCCAGTCATGTAATAATGCTAATAACATCAGTGATGGATCAGCTGAGGTGCCTCCCGCCTATAATGCTCATCGTCAATAAGACTCTCCCACAGCCCCGCTCCGAAAGGTGTTTTGATCTGTAATCCTGGCGTCGGCGATTATTTTGGCGATTACTTTCAGGTGGTTGGTTATTTCTTCCCCTCCTGCATAGATAAAGAGTTTCGAAATTTACTTGCAAGCGATAGGGCGAATTGAGTCTTTCTTACGCTGAAAAATTTATGCATTGGTTTATATTTTTTTGTTGGTGTTGAGGCGGGCGTGAGCTGACAGCAACGGATTGACCCGGCAAGTTACGTTAATACCAAGACTACACGTATGCTAATGATATGTAATTTATGCATAAATGCCATTACGATCTACAGCTGCTGTGAGATGTGCTCCACCGGAGATGGATGCTTAAAACTGGCCGTCAAACACACAGTTAATATCAGTCTGTTTGATCAGTCATGAATTATAAGTTAACGAAGCTGGGTTGGGGATGGGGGTATATCCAGCATACACACGATGGCCCTATTGTTATACTGGAGGGCAGGGTATACTAAGGATGATTCCAAAGTATACTCAAGGCTTCCGTCCTGACCTCACAAGTAATTACTGTGTCCGTAATGTCTGTAAGTGCCTCACCTCCTAACATGTTGACTCGTAAACAAAACAGAGGAACATGTGTTAATTAGAATGTATGTATGTATGTATGTGTGTGTTTATGTATGAATGTTTCTGTGTGTGTATGTGTTTATATAGGTATGTTTTATATATACATATATATATATATATATACATGCATACATTGCCTCATTCCGTTCAGCCAGCCATTGTAGTCAGGATCCCAATATTAATTTCATATCAAATCACAGGAAAGTTATTCTGGCAGGGATAAATATCCCAGCGGCTTGGTTGCCGGCGGGGAAGGTTTGCTCGGGTCTTCTTCCCCGCCAGACTCCCGAACATCGTACAACCGAGGTCGTGATGGCACTAACGAGGTCGTGAGCCGACCTGTAGCAGAACGAAAACAATCAAAGCGGAGGTCTGCCGCAGGGCCTTACATGGGTGGGTCGCTACGTTGATTAATTACATCATCTATTGCGAATTACCTTCAGCGTGATTTAAGTACAATATCAGCTTGTGATCGAAATCTTCACTTTGTCACAAGTGATTGGCTTGTTTCATATTTGGTCAAGCCGGGAGGGTGGAAGGCAGGGGAGCTGGAGGCGCATAATTTATGAATGCTATTGACTCCAGGATCCTTCCTCACCTTCCTTTACCGTAGTACCCCAGCGTCCTGGGACCACACACCCCTTACCTCCCACCCGCTCCTGCGCCAGGAGTCCTTCGTCGGGTGCAATTTTACCCAGGGGGACCTTATGACCCGTCGAGTCGTCGTCTGGGTTCTCTACTTTATCCTTGTGGACGACGACAGGTTGGGTCAAGTTCCTCGAATGATGACGAAGAGTCAGCCTACAGCCCAGGACGAGAGACGTGGTGGCGTTACTCGGGCCACTCCTGAGTCCATCACCTGCGCCGCCCGGAGTCCGTGCAAGAGGAGTCGCACGAACATGATTGACGCCGTCCTGTCGCTGGCCATCGAGGAGCCAACGAGCGTGTGTGTGATGTTACGATCATTCGGCCATGAAATTCTAATGCAATCATAACCTCCTGGACGAGATGGCGTTTTGTAATCTTAGTCGGTAAAGAGGGCTCACATAATGGTGTTTGGAGGGCCGAGTTGAGGGAGCGGGGCGTCGCCAGCATCACGTTAATGAAAGTGTTCGTGTTGCTCGCTGATGCCTGGACCAGGGCGGGAGGAGAGGGCGAGGTACTGCTCCTCCTCTTTCCTGAGTGGTGAGGCCCCTCGGCAGCGTCCTCTAGTGTGGCACGGCAGTAGCGTCGTCCCGATCGCTCAGGGAAAAAAGGTTTTTGTCGTTTGGTCTCATTTGACGCTTTCTCGTAAATACGTCGCTCATTTGTATTCGACGATTAGCGTGTGTCATGGGTGTGTCATTACTCCGCGTGTCATGAGTTCCTAATGGCTGTAACCTGATTATCGTTTTACGCGCTCTGATGGATGCATCGTCCATTAATATGGGTTATCAAAAACTTTGTGCTGAAAGTGTGGGAAGTGTCATTAGTGAATCGTAAGCGCATAGTAAATGTGGGAAAAGTGTTACCGGACTCCGCCTGCATGAGGATACAACGCGAACGAAAAATCACCATCGTTTGTATTATTGTCTGCGGACGAAAAAGGGTACAATTCAGCTAGGGAATTTCCCACTCCAGAGGATTCTATCCGATCTTTGCTACTGATTGTAGCTCATCCTTGAAGCTGCACGAGCTCCTTCAGAACTATAGGTAAAGTCATGACTAATCTGTTTGATCAGCGCGTCACGTCTGCCATCAGTATGTAATGAGCCCGCGATGAGACGGGTCATTAGAAAGTACCGGCGCGTCAATGGCCATCACCTGCTTTCCCGAGGCAACTGGAGAGGACGGAGCCAGCCAGCAGCTCCATCCCACCCTAGCCACTGGTCCGCCTCGCCAGGGTACGGCCATAAGCTGGGGCATTTCACGGCTCCTCGGGTCACGGTGATAAGGAAAAGCATGAATGATACCATAAACGAAGTTTCGAAACAGTCATCCGTGAGCTCATAACGTACAGGAGAATGACAAAAGAAACGCACATACGGTCATCTTATTGAAACGATTTTTCCTCCACACACCACACAGTCCTTGAAAATCATTAGAATATCATTAGCTCTTTAAACATTGCACGCTAGTTAAGACAGACAGAGCTGAAAAACGTGAATAGAGTAGATCTGACACACTGGGAAGCCCAGAGACCTAATAGATGTTGTCAATAGCTTTCCAAACTTCTCCTTATACGCACACTTAATGCAGTTCTAATATTGCCAACAGACATGCTGCCTCTTTCACCGTTCCCCTTATATGGAGCTCCACCGACAATCCACCCGGTCTCTTTCACTGGAAGATTCCTGTGTGGCATATTTCCCTACAGGTAGTGAACGCACCGAGGCCTTCTTTCGCTTCGTCCCATCCTCATTAACTTGTGTGTGGCATGTGCCTGTCTGTCAGGAGATGTTTCTCCAGAACAACTAAAACACACACGCACACACATACACACACGGCCAGGGAGTAGCGTGTCAGAGGTAGCGAGGTAGCCAAGAGGGGGTGGCTGGAGGCGGCAGTGGAGGAGGTCTCGAAGGTCCGTGTTGCAGGCCACGTTCACCTTCCATTAATATACCTCCACAGTAAGTGAAACGTTGCGACTCAATAATTAATTCATAACACGGCAGGCCACGCTACGAGGGAGTGTCGTGGCTACAAAAGCTTTTTTATCTTCCAACCTGTGTATCAGCTGATGGGCTGCGGGTCTGAAAGGAAGGAGAGAGCTGAATAACACCGTTGAAAACACACACGCTTGTGTCCAGGAGCAGGACTCTTGAGGACCATACCACCCGTAGAAATTTAGGGACAGGGATGTGAGAGGCATCGGTGTGCGACAACCTGGCTGTTTGAGGATGCACAAAGGGTCGTGATTGGAGTCTCAGGGAACATTGATTTTTATGCTGGTGGTGGCCTTGCCACTCTGTCAGCAAGCACATGTTAATCGGGCGTCGGAGCCATGCTTGGAGGGGCCTCGTCTCGAGTGTTAGTGGGGTACTTGCCCAAGAGACATAAGCTGTGCCTCACTAGTTCTGAGTGTGTTTATGACAGAGAGAGAGACTGTCTGTGTATGCCTGTCTGTTGCACCTGTCTGTGAGTCGTGGCAACGCTAATGTGTGTCCGTCTCGAGGGTGAGCTGGAGGCGTCTGTCTGCGCCGGAGACTTGACCTGGTCGGCTGGATGCGGAATAGTTCTCCTCATTCATACCGTCCGCTGGCATGGTGTACACGTGGACTCCTACCGCTCTCATGATGCGGTCACATCTGCAGTCCTCTTCTCTAACAAGAAGTCAAAACACTAACATAATCTATGAACAGTAGAGAGAAAATGGGAGCGCAGGCTAATAAAGCATTACAGAGCACGATCTTCAGTAATAGAATGCAAGATGAGTTCTTATCGTCGTAACCATGACCCTTTGCCCACCGACCCTTACCCCCTATGTCTCCCCCCGCCCCTCCTTATTCTCCCCAGTGTCTCCCTCACCCCTGCTCCCCCCCATCGGCAAGTGGTGACGGGCCTAAATGAGTATTAAACATGACCCATAACCTTCAGGCTCACTCGTGCAGATAAATAGCTAACGGTGGAGGTTCGACGACCCTTTTGTTCATGGCATGGGCACGTCATGGGCTCAAGGACCATCATAGGCTCAAGGACTGTCATGGGCTCAAGGACTGTCATACGTTCAAGCACTGGTATGGATTCAAGGATCGTCCTGGACTCAAGAGTTCACATGAGTTCAAATATCGAATGTAGTGAAGTTTGGAATGCCTCTTGTCCTGAGGCCAAGTTTAGACTGTCCAAATACTCACATCCGCTCTTTACCTGTCAAGTATAATACAGTGAAATCAGAGCCCAACTTCCACAGTCAAGCCCCACAGAGCCTTCTACGGTTTCCTCCGACCATTTCATGTCCCCTGATTCAACACGCTGAGAACACGTCGCCACTCGCACACCACATTGTTGCGGATCACTCTCTCTCGTGCACGCCCCTCACCCTACTGGACGTTCAAACCCCAACATCTCTATGCCTGTCTCACTCCATCCTTCCACCTCCTTATTACCTCCGCTTCTGACACGAAGATCTTAATTAATCTTTCTTCACTCATCCTCACCATATGTCCAAACCATTTCAGCACACCACTGGTCAGCTGCCTCAGGTAAATTGCGGTTACTACCACACTTCTCTCTCACACTCTCTTTCCTAACACGATCTGCCGATGCCACGCCACATTCTGTCTTGTAGTCTCGTTGAGAAAAATCTCGCTTCAAAGGAATCCAACATTGCCAAGCTTCTGACTGCAGCGCAGCCTCGAAGCTGTAGGAACCACACAGAAATGGTCACGCAGTTGCATAATTAGAGAACTGATCATATGACTAGTAACTAGCAACTCAGACTGGCCGCAGCTACGTGTTTCTAAAGTCTGGTGTCTTAATGTCCCCTTTGGGTGACCTGCTCTCAAATCCTCAAACATCGTGATTCCTTTTGGGTTCCTCGGCGCCGTAGACGTCCATTTATGTCCCTCCGTTAACAGTGGGCTGATTATCCTGAATGGAAGCCGTTCATCCCTAACACTTAGCTCGTAATGATAATTTTATATGAACATGATATTCAATAACTTGTGTAGGCGTAACAAGAAACGCCAAAATATGCTAATGTTCCTTCAATTACAAGTGATTTGCATAGCCAATTGCGCCTCTCTGGTCCAGTCGGGTTGAGTGCTGAAGGTCAGAGCTCTGAGGAAACATAATATATAAGATTATAAACCGTGATTATCCTGTCATTTCAACCGGCTTTATGTTTCATAGTTATTATGTTAAACCACGGCGGTATTTTCCCTCATGCAGTCCAGCAGTAAACCACTAGGAGTGACGAAGGTTTTAGAGCCAGTTGCAGTTAGCTTCGGAGGCTGCAGCTCAGATAAAGCTAAGTTACAATGCTGTACCCAAGGAGAAGAAACTGCTTTTTGCCAGCAATACTTATAATCCTCTGAAGTCAACACCATTAGCATATATGCAGATGTAGCCACACACTACCTGTTAGGTCAACCCCGCCACCATCGCTGTTAACTTGTTCAGCTTAGTCTTGCATCTAGCCCTGTTAGCCTGGTTAGTTTGGCCCTGCCACCACTGCTGTTAGCTTTGTCCTACTGTTGGTAGCTTTATACTGCCACCATATCTGCAGCTTGGTCCTACCACCATAGCCTGTCAGTTTTGCTCTCTCTCTCTCTCTCTCTCTCTCTCTCTCTCTCTCTCTCTATATATA
>JAYMFT010000040.1:760681-772871 GCA_038088735.1 Panulirus argus | reverse complement strand
TATATATATATATATATATATATATAACTCTATCGAAATACATTTGATGCAGGCAATTATGAGTTTGATAACGATTCCTATATGGACTAAATATTATCACAATACCTCCTCAATTAATCTAGACGTCAGATATGTATAAAGTAAATTGCTCTGTACTTAGACTTGTTATAAAAATCAGATGAAGCAGATTTGGTTCTGCACTTATGTAATCATATAAAACACATTTTTCTAATGAATAATCTGTTTGTGTGTGGTTATGTAAATAATGGAAATGTCATTTTTCATATTACTATCGTGTTAAAGATGGAATCATTGCCAGTACTACAAAAAGAACACTGACGATGATGATACTGGGACTACATTATATAAACTCATGTCTAGGAAAGCTCCAAACATTACACTCTGACCAAACACGATGAGGTTTCTTGAGGTGTCATGTCCGCTGGTCACGTGAACAGGTTCATGAAGTCCTGTAATACAGGTCGTTGAGACGCTGGTTTCTGTGTTTCAACCGACCGGGTTTGGTTTATTGTCCAGACACAGTGCAGCCTTAACAGACACGTTAGTCTCTGTACAGTACAGACAGTTGAGAAGAGGAGTGAACATTCTGCAAATATCCCGTGTAAATCATTGGAAAAATTTGAAGGAAGACATTAACATCTGATACTGATGTTTAGGTTTAAGTTTTCTTTTCCCCGACGCCTATCTCTTATCTTTGCGTATCTCTTATCTTTGCCCATCTTTACCTTCCTATTATCTTTCCACTCTCATAATCCTACCTATCTTATCTGCACCAGTTTTTCTTCTGCCTCAGCGCAAATTCCTGTCTGAGACCCAGGTCCTGTGAGCCCCTGGCTTCCACCGCTCCGCACACTCGAACAAGAATAAAAGTTTTTTCTGTGGTTTATGAAAGCAATAAATTATTGACATATTAGGTAGAGGTTATATTCTGTGCAGTTCGTCGGCCAGACCCTAACACTCAGGTAGACCAGGCTGCATTCTATCACGCATTAACCCCTTAAGTGCGACAGTACGAGTCTAGAACACGACAGTACTGGTGCAGCCCTTGGGGAAGACTGTCCGATCCTTGACTGCGACTGTATGACCCTTGGGAACGACGGTACAACCCTTGGGTCTTCGTTGATCTGGTCTTCGACCTAACCCTTAAAGGCTCTTACTAAAGGGTCTCACCGCCGTGCTCAAGTATTGTACCATCGTACCGTCGCCACTCGAGGGTTTTAACGTTGTGCTCAAAAATCGTACCGTCGCGATAAATGATTGTACCGTCGTGATTAAGGGTATAATCAAATGTTAAGCAAGTATTGCATCTGTTTCTTTGTCTGTATAGATGTATATCTTTGCCCCACATAAGTATATATATATATGGGCACATTTGTATGTACGTATGTATGTATACATTTAGATGCATCCAATTATGTGAATTTGTCTTTCGTATCTCCTGGATCAGAATCAGTGATGTGATCGACAAATTGTTCCTGTGATTGCTGCTTGGTCATCTGTCACATTATAATCAACAATACGACAGAAAAATAACTGTTGTTATTAAAAGCGGTTATCTTAAATGAGCTTCGGATATCTTATGATCAACTCTTGTCTCTCAAAACCGGATTTACTGCATTTCAACTTTTTTCTGAGTGTATTTGAACTATCATTTTTTGTTCTTCTTTTTTTCTTAATCAGGTTGAGAAGTTATGTGTGTCATCAACGGATGGTCTCATTGCCCAAGATGACTAGTCATTGATGAATATGGTCAACATTGATACTGAAATCAGAACACACACACACAAATTTCAGTCCCTAAATAGATCGAATTTTCACCCTTCCAAGACAATCTGTCAGTAATTTCAAACAGTTGATAGACTCAGATGTTAGACTCATGCCGCTAAGAGGTCCGACGTGGAACATAATAAGACCTCGGTATGATATCAGTCACTTGTTTCACTTCAAGAAGCGACCACCCCCCAGGAGTGACCACTTCCTCGGAGTGACCACTCCCCAAGAAGACTGTGAACCGGAACTAACAGTTAGCTGAGCCAAACAACGGGTGGGTCAGCTTCACACCTGCTTCCTGTCCAACATACTGACCCCGTCAAGAACCAGATTTTAAACTGGTTTCCGAAAGAATTCACACGTGCAAAAAGTATTACTTTGATCGAAACTTAGACTTAAGAGCTTAGATTTAGACACGATATAGTTTTGGCAGGGTGACTACGTAGTACTAATGTGAGACAATCATCACCTAGGACAGGCTTCCACTAACCTAATTTTGCTTACGTGTTTACAACGATTGGTGACGTAGACGGAGAATGAGTACTGTAACCTTCCCCTTCACGTGATTCTTTTGGATTCATACTTAGAGAATCACCGAATCGAGGGGGCAAGGTAGGGTGGTGGGCAGAGGAGGAGGGTGGGCTAAGTGGGAGTGGGCAAGGTGGGCAAGATGGACTATAGGATGCATGATACAACATCCTGTCACCCGATGATTCACGGAGTTCGAATAAGACTAAGTTTTCCGAGTCTTATATAAAGATGGTACAGGAAAACTCGTCTATAAATACAAGGCAATCGATGGTTCGTCTCTCCCTCAGGCTCTGTACTCTCCATCACCTCTACAAAATTACGTCTTATCTCCCCAGACCACCGCTCTATAGTCTTCTCCCCCTCCTCTCCAATGTCGCCTCTCATGGATCAAAGGAAATACAACCTCTTCAGGATCATCTATCTCTCCAAGCAGCTGAAAATGCATACTCCAGAACGTTTTGCTCGATCATAATATAGCTGATTATTATTATCACTATTATCACAATCATTATCATTATCATTATCATTATTGTCATCTTTATCGTTATCATTAGTGTTATCATTATCATTACCATCAGTATCAAAATAATAGTAGCAGCGTCATTATGTCATGAAGCTGATTATCCTTTTTGCTGATTGCTAATGGTCTTCATAAAGCAATACCTAAGTAGAATCAACAATTAGCACATACGGTGTAACCTGGGCGATTATGTTTTAAATTGCTCGTTATGGAAGTCATGATTTCTTTGATCATGTATTGTTTTGGTGACTCCTTGACCTGGTTAGGTAACTGGCCTTTAGTCGTCTGTCACCAGCCACACACACACACATCCACTCCACCAACCAGTCGCTCATCACACCACTCATTCCACTCACCAGTCTACCATCATGCCACTCACTCCACCACGCAGTCTAGCACTAGATCACTCATTCCATCCACCAGTCAGCCCAGGGACCACATGTAAGGGTGTCTTGAGGAGGAGGCTGTGTGATCAACATCCTATGGATCACACTTACGCAGGCGGGACCCCTTGCCTGCCGGCTACTGTGGTAAGAGGGAGCCCTGCTGCTGCTGCTATTGCTATTGCTTCTGCTGTCGCTGTTGCTATAGCTTCTTCTGTTGTTTATGCTGCTGCTTTTGCTGTGCTTGCTGCAAATGCTGTTGTTGCTATTGCTCCTGCTACTAACTCCGCTGCTGCAGTTCCTATTCCTGCTCCTACTCTTGCTTTCTGTTCTGCAGCCGTAGTTATTGCTATTACTGCCACCAGAGATTTTGCAACTGCTGGCGTTAGCAGCTGCTACAGTTCCTCACTTGTGATGTTCCAGTTTCTGATAACGTGTGTGACGGTGGCATACACGCCCTGGTTGGCTTCAGGGTCGACCACCAGACATGACGATGCTCAGAACTTCTTCGTTACTCTCAAGGTTTCCAGACAACAGTAAAGTAGTCCCTTACAGGATAGAACGAACACCTGCATGCGTGTCTCCATCCCCTCCTCGTGGCCTCCTCGGAGAGGGACCTCACCATCACAAGGAGTCGTCGTCAGCAACAGACCCACGATAGGATTAAAGAAATATGAACTCACATAAAGAAATATTGCAAACGTCAGAAGAAGATTCAGGGAACAGAAATCACCAGTTACTGAACTTACAGCGAAGAGCCTGTGAACAAATATGATGATTCACTAAACGTCAACGGAACAACTAGCAACAAGAATTGAGGAGACACTGAACGTCCTATAAATGGCTTGTAAACTGATATAAAAAGCCGAACTGTCAGTGAACGAAGAGCAGGCACATCATGCGAGTCTCAGGCTTTGCTATACTGGCACACAGCATCAGTACGTCTTATGCCTCCCCGGTAATACCTGTGTTTACATGAGTTAGAAACAAGTGAGGATCACACTGCCAGCTGGAGGGTGTCGGAGACGCGATATAAGTAAACTGCAGCATCTTTGGATATATTCGTTATGAAATGAAGAACGCTGCTCAGACGTCGCTGTTAAATTTTACACGTATGATATTTAGCGTTTCTTACCAGACATACGTCTACAGGAAAAGACCTGGGATACTGTACACTCAGACCTTCCTGGAACACTCTACATCCAGACGAACGTCATAGACAAAGTTTTGTTGTGTTTTTGCTCTAACATTAAAGTCTTATTTGTATACATGATCATTCTCGTTCTTTTTTTTTTTGTATTTGATATTATGATTCCTTCCACATTTATTCTTCTTTTATCATCATCATTTGAATCAGTCCCTGAATATCTATCTTGGCTTCTATTCGATTATAAAAACAATTCTTCTTCCATCATTAACATATATGTCTCTAGTTCCCCCTCACCCTCACCTGTCTTTCCCGTTTTGTCCTTCCTGTCTTTGGTACGGGAGATAAACTTATGTTTCTCTAATAGTGACGCGCCCTTGGTAGATGATGTCAATAATTTGAAGTCTCATTTTCTTCAAGATGTCAGCATTTTGTACCCTCATCTTCCTCAAGATAGCAGTAATCTGGGCCGTCATCTTCTGCCAGATCTAAGTAATTTGAACCCAGTCCTTCTGAGTCTGGTCACTTGCTTCAGTCGCTGGTTCTTTATAACTTGTTTACGACAGGAGCGATTGGCCCCGCCACTCGGAGACCCCGACCTGTGATTGCAAGCCTCCAGGGCAGCATTTTGTATGCAATAAATATACGTTCAAACGCGAGAAGTTAGTGTCTAGGCCAAACCTGTTCCAATGATATAAACCAGCAAAAACTGTTTGCATAATTCAAGGTTGGCCAACAGTCGCTCTCCCAAGACCCAGCGTCCTAAGGGAGAGAGAGAGGTAGATGGAGAGAGAGAGAGAGAAAGAGAGAGAGAAAAGAAAGAGAGAGAGAGAGAGAGAGAGAGAGAGAGAGAGAGAGAGAGAGAAGACAAATTCTTCCATGATGAAATCTTGTCCTTAATTCTCTCTGAAGTATGAGACTTTACAACGTGTAGGTTTGAGAGGGGTTTCGCGAGAGCCGCCTTACTTGGAGGAGGGAAAGAAGCAGACGATAAGGTGACCATTACGTTCCTGATGACCTTCCACGTATCACAGTGATAAGGGGTGGGTCCAACATACAGACTCCTGCAGAATCTTTAAGTTCCGGTCTCCCATAATAACACTAAGGTGTCATCTCTTTTTTCCTGTGCGATTTTATTTAGGTTTCCTTATTTCTTTGTCTGTCTTTCAAACTTCGAGACTCAGAGATAGTGTTACGGTGAGTAATTACAATTTCATCGAGGCTTTACAAACAGATCTTCACGCGAAACGAATTGCTCAAGACAAAACTCACATGACCCTTGACCACTACCCACAGAGTCCACTGGTCAAGTTCGACTCGACCTTGTTACTGGGAATTCAGACTCTTCTGAGAAAGATGAAAATTTAGGATTTTCTTCTAGAAATCGATTTCATTGAACAATGAATGCCCCAGCTGATTCTCAGCGCACGCCCTCGTACCTGAAAACATTTAAAAGTCCCCTTTTTATGAACATTTCCTCAGCGCTGCTGGACAACAGCGAGAGGTCATGGGAAGACCAACCTTTATAACAAAATAACTATACCTTCACCGACCATTAAACTAGAAATTTATGAAAATCGCCGCCCGAATGATTCTTTGTCTATGCCTCGCATAACTTCGAGAAATTTCCCATAATTAACTTTCTTTAAAGACCAATTATCTTTGATTTTATTGTGAATATAGAAAAAAAGAGTTCTTACATGAAATTGGTTTGTAAACGCAGTGTATCTGAAGGGATGCATACCTCTTAAAGATGAACATTATTCTTAGTTCATAATAACTTTAATTTACACTGTGTTGTGGTCTGAGCCACCTCTGTTCTGCTGGCGAACATCTGTTCACGTCTGTACAGAAAGACAGACAGACAGACAGACAGACTTTTGGCTAAAGACAGTTGAATGCACAGTTTAACGAAAAAGGAATGTATATATGCATGAATGGACAGACAGACAGAACGACAAATAAGAGGTAATGTAGACATAGACAAGTAAGGAGACATGAGTGTCTACTTAACTGTTACACTCCTCATAGAACCTTACCTTCCTGAGCAGATATTTACTTAAGTAAACAGCCATGCAACATCCCAGCGACGGTTTCTGCTTATATGAAAATGCAGACTTATCTAGGATGGCTCTTCTCCCCCTGTCTATCTCTTATCCAGAGTGGAAACCAAAACCTTCCGCCTTTTCAACTCTCCAGCTATCACCTCTCCTCAGCCATCCCTTCTATCCGCTGTGATGTCCACTGCCTTCTGCAGATTCTACAGGGTACTATTTTGGCCGTTGCTTTTGTCAGCTGTCTGCGTGTGTGACAGTCACTAAGGCCTTGACCTGTGGCTTGGGAACGGTTGCTGCTTGCACTAGTTTTTCGTGTGGACACCAACCATATGAAGGCTAACGGTTAGGATTATTCACCTCCTAAACCTGTGAAGCCGATGAATTCTTCCATCTTTTGTCCTTCCCTCCTCCTATAACCTCTCCCTCTTTTACAGTCACGTCTACAGGCATCTGAGGAGGTCGCATTATCTCCATTTTTTTGTTTCTTGCTCTTCATTCCTCCTTTCACTCGAGATGATCCCGAGTGGGACATGTTTTTCCGCGCCATGTTGGCCATAGAAAACAAAATGATAATGATAAGACTTTAGAAGCATAGGATTTACCAGTTCCACAGGTGAAACTGTCCAGTAATGTCTTGGTCACTGTCAAATCTAAGTCACAGATCTTAGTTCAAATAAGTATGTGTAGTTCAGTAACAAACACAGCTTTAGTTCAGTGCACTCATGATAAGTATTTATCTTTATCTTTTTCTATTCATTCATTCATATCTTTATAAATGTTGGGGGTAAGAATACTATGTCATGAGGCGTGTGTGACATAGTTTGAATGTCTTCGGGTCAGGATGTGAGGCTAAACTCATATGAAACTTTCATGAGGCAATCGATCTGTGTGAGCGACGAGGGTGAGTTTTATGAGAGCCTCACTCGAACTTACAATATCTGTGGTGTTTTATGAGCATATGGAGTGTAAGTGTTCATGAGTTGGATATTTATTATAGAAGATAACAAAAATGATAATGAGACCTTTTCTATGAGTTGCCTCGTATCGAAAGTATATATCTAACACATGATAAGATACCTTGTTCTCTTGAGTCCTGAGTCTGACTCATAATGACATGTACGACCCTGGCATCTCCTCCGCCAAGCTCATAATGAAACACACAGATCTTACGAGCTCTTCAGCCTGTCTCATAATGAGTGGCGTAGGTTTTATGAGCTCTTGATCGTAACTCATAATGAGATAATGTGATTCTTATAAAGTATGCGAGTGCCATTATGTTGGGGTATCTAGAGGCGTGTCTTCCCTGTCGGCCGGGTCGTCTAGTGAGATCCAGAACTCATTAGCTGGTTCTAATAGCTTGCCCATTAATGATTCTGTATTCATATTGCTGACAGAATGTGAAAGCTATTTCTCTATCGCATTCTGTTGCTCGCTAACCAGAGGCGGGGAGAAGGAGAATGGGGTTCATGGCTGGGGTTGGGAGAGGTGTGGTGAGGTGTAGAGGATGTGAAGTGGGGTTGTGTTGTGGCGTTGGGGTTGGAAATGTTATGGGTTGGGTTTGACTGGAGGTTGTAAAATAAGATCTAGAGAGGTTGGGTGAGGATAGAATGCGATTAGGTTGAGTGTGAGATGGTGTTGTGAGGTGAAGATGCAAAATGAATGGTGTGTAAATGAGCGTTGAGAGATTATGGTCGGGTGTGAGGTTAGGATAGTGAGAAGGTGCATGATGGGGTGAGATTTGTGGGGTTTGGGTTAGGTGTGTAGAGTGTAAACGAGGGATAAACATGGTAGGGTTGGCCAGGGTTGTGTTGTAGACCCTTGTGACCTGTCGAGGGCAGTGAGGTGGTCCTCCAGAGGGATTATCATGCCAGCAATCAAAGTGAAACTCCCAAGGTTTGAACGAAGTCTGGCTGGAGGTCGACATAACGGAGGGATAGAGGGGTAATGATAAGGTGACAGTGAGGAACTAGATGGGTGATCTTAGGGAGACTGTTGTTGATATGTGTGAGGAAGTTGTGTGGGTGTGAACAAGGAAGAGTTCCCGCGGAGGGTGATTTAAGAGCTGACACAAGGATATCTAGGTTCTCAGCCCTACCTGTGGCTCTAGAGACACAATCACCTGTTTTATAGATCACCTTATACTCTGTTTGTATCACTCCTGCCCACCGAGTGGCTCTGACCACCACCGCTGAAATTACAACAAACATTTGAGTTGTATTGAACCAAACGATCAACCAAATGTCAACAGTAAACATACTGACTTCTCTTAACCAGTCTTACTTTTACTTGCCTCAGTCTTCTGTCTTCACTTCTCTCATTTTCGCAGCAATAAATTGAGTCCTATTGTGTGCCGAGATTAGATGTCATTACCAGGTGGAATATTGATGATCTAAATCGTAGCATGGAGGGTGGGCACACTGACCCCCAAGATACACCATAACTTTAAAGTCATGTACAGACATCGCCTGACGCCACCTCCAGAGGTCACCTGACTTCACGTTCAGACATCATGCACTTTATATACATTTGCACTTTGAGCCTGTAAGTTCTATGGCAGAGCATTTTTTGTATCCATTCACACCATAAAAAGGCGGGTCCTGTCTTGTCTGTAAACATACCCAAGAAGTTGCTGGACGCACGATGACTAATCCCCAAAACATAGTTGCCAAAATTTCATCCATTTCCTTAAGTGCATGGAAACTGCTGACTGCTGTGGTGATGATACATTTCTCGGGGAATTAGTTTCAACTGAGCGAGAAGTTTTGTTGACAATACTGAAGGTATGAAGAGGGAAAATGATGGTAGAGAATGGTTGTACTTCTGAACAAAGCCATTTCGCCGTTCTCTGGCGATACTCATGAGGTTGCTGTTGTCGCAGCATCTACGCAGTATGAGTCCAAAGGTCAGTGGCCAGCTGGCCAGCGGTACCCGAGCCCTCCGAAGGAGTGAGCAGACAAGGGCTCAGATCCGCCAGTATTCATAATTCAAATACTTTTGCAAAAGCTCGTCTGCCTCGCCACCTCAGCTCAACCAACACTCACACCCAAGCCCAGCCTCTACCACACCACAAACCCAGCCTCCACCACACCGCAAGCCCAGCCTCCACCGTATGTAATCCCAAGAAGGAACGCGGGTAATAAATCGCGGTATAAATTAACATCGCATAAATCGCCCCGGGGATTAACGATGATAATAGTAATGATGATCGTAAAAATCCTGGGATGCATTTAATGATATTCCGGGGCGAGCGGTGCACCAGCTCCTCCCGTGTCCGTCTGAATCCACAATAATATTTAAGCGGAGCGTTGTCACCCTTACAGACCCTGACTGGAAGGCCAGCACCTGCTACGCCCCGACACGCATAAATCCGACCTTATTTGAGTGCAAACTTAGAGTGAAAATGGCTTATCGCTTGACATATTCCGAGCAGTCGTTAAGTATAATGGTAAACACAAGACTGTAAATATCGGGCTGACATTTAGACTTCCCCTGCCTATAATTACCCTCCATAAACAAGCAGTTTCGGACGCCGCTATGAACTCATTAATAGCGAATTGCAGAGCTGTAGAGATACGGGCTCGCATAGACTAATGATCTTCATTGTCTGCGCTGAATTGAGAATGAGTGAGAAAGCATCACTGATGATAATTATCAGATGCGAGAGCCGCTTGCTCGACCAATCAGCAGCCGGCTGGCACTAGTGTTGCCAGAAAGGCTACCACTACCACCACCACCACCACTACCTCCACCACCACCACCACTGCAATCACATTTACTACTATCACTACTCTCACCAATATTGCCACCACTAACTCCACCACTGTTACCACCATTACCTGCACGATTGCCTCTACAACGACTACCTCCACCACTCCTACCACCAACATACTACAACTATCCCCTGCCACTACCACCATCACCACTATCACCACCACCACCACCGCTACCACCACCCCTATCAACACCACGAGCGCTACCTCTACTTCTACCACCAACCACAATAGACCATCAAGCCTGGCGTACCAGCAACAATGACTACAACACTCAAGAGCTGAACTATAGGTAATCTTGCTCATGGTGGCCGAGGAGGCCCACTAACGTCATGAGGAGTTAAAGGAAGGCAATAAGTACATCAGTAATCACAATAACCAGAGGTTTATTATTCAGTAAAGATTATGTAGACGAGGGAGCAGCTTGGCTCACAAGATGTCATTAAGATATCATTGAAATACGTAAGAGCTTTTGCTATGGAATTTCAGCTCATATGAAGGTATCTTAAGATACTCAGCGCTTCGTTGACAAGCGTACAAGAGACGGTAGACCACTTTAGTAGATGGATCGCGACGGAAGAGGGAGTGACGGGCGCGGACGGCCTTCAAAACGAGGAAGGAATTCAAGGAAAGAAATTCGGATCCATTCTGGACCCACGAGTCCAGACGAACAGATGTATTTTCTTCTTACCTGCGCTGTGATGATGTCTGCTACTTCAGCTCGCCTGTGAGAACGTGCATAAATACATGACTAAATACATATATATACATACTAGCATACAGAACGTGAGGCACAGAGCTAATTACAGATGCTGAGCATGAGAGAAAATGGACATTCATATTTCTTCACATAAATCTTTGTAATGAAGGGAAAACTCGGCCTCTTCATATGTTGTTGCAAGACGCAGCGGAAAGCGGACCTCTCGCAATGGCGCTCAGAGCGACGGTGTTTTTATCTCGTGAGCCACACAGAGGAAGGTAATTATTAATGATTAAGATCCTAATTAATAAGGACCATTGCTCACTGTCCACTCCCAAGGCAAGGGCTGCCGACAGATAACACCAATGTTAGGTTTCTCATTTCCCTTTAGTCCGCGTCGGATACCTCGTTTATGCATAGAATCATCCATTCAGATTTATGTATTAAGATTACAGAAGGAAAATGTCGGTACAGATGTTATCAACACCAACTGTAACCCACTTCGCTTACAAAATACAGGAACAAATTGGCTGATTTCTTATGAAATAAGAGTCGACAATTTACGTTCAAGAAAATCACCGTAACACTAACGGACGCAACACCGGATGGTGTAGCGACTGCAGTGAGAGGATCCCAGGGGCAGGAGGAAGGGACCCAGGCCGGACTCAACACATGATTAATAAGTTTACGTCCAGACCTTTCTCCCTCTCGCCCCAGTGAAGGAACGCGCCCCGTTACGCGGCCACATTACCCAAGGAATAAAAAAGGGGAGCAAATCTGCAAGGCGTGAAGGTACCTGGTTTCTCTTTTATGGTCTTTTTTCTCGCAAAATAAAACCGACTCAGCGTAGACTCTGTTCCTCAAGCTTTGGGAAACTCGCTTATGATAAAAATCTGGAGGAATCTTATGCCTTAGATGCTTGATTTATTTTGGTGTCTTGCCTGGCGCATGTCTGTGAGAGTCAGTGGTTGGCAGCTTGTTTCTACGGCCTCCTCAAACTGTCATCTGTCGCATCCTGAGAGTATCTGTCGCATCCTCAGGCTGACTGTGGCCTTCTAGACTGCTTGTGGTTTCATCAGGCTGTCTGTTGAGCTCATGGCACAACTGTTCCCCACACAGGCACCAGCGGGTCTCAAGACTTGGGCTCGGCCAGAGTGACAGTGGATCTTACTCTGGCACTGCTGTGTCGAGGTGACCTGGGGAGTCTCTAATACCCCCCTCCCCTGGCTCTCTCTCTCTCTCTCTCTCTCTCTCTATATATATATATATATATATATATATATATATATAT